>WNWK01013537.1:0-12500 GCA_009830355.1 Cherax destructor
CGACAAGATAACAGTAACGTAACGTAACAACCATATAAATCTACTGTTTATATGAGAGGTTATCTTAATCCATGTTTAAGTATTAAATTATTCTTGACTAGTGATCGGGTTAAGCAGCCTGACCCTCGTGAGTGATAGGCTTGAAACCCATTAACCAGCAGAGTATAGATGTATACACACGGCAGGTGTGTATATCTGTGTATATATGTGTCCTTTTAGTCCCTATTCTCGACGGTTGTGTACAAGTGACGTCACAGTTGTATACAAGTGACGTCACTTGTACACCATGGTGGCAGCTGAGCTGCCACCATGGTGGTGGAAGCTGAGCTGCCACCATGGTGGTGTGAAGCTGAGCTGCCACCATGGTGGTGTGAAGCTAGCTGCCACCATGGTGGTGTGAAGCTGAGCTGCCACCATGGTGGTGTGAAGCTGAGCTGCCACCATGGTGGTGTGAAGCTGAGCTGCCACCATGGTGGTGTGAACTGAGCTGCCACCATGGTGGTGTGAAGCTGAGCTGCCACCATGGTGGTGTGAAGCTGAGCTGCCACCATGGTGGTGTGAAGCTGAGCTGCCACCATGGTGGTGTGAAGCTGAGCTGCCACCATGGTGGTGTGAAGCTGAGCTGCCACCATGGTGGTGAAGCTGAGCTGCCACCATGGTGGTGTGAAGCTGAGCTGCCACCATGGTGGTGTGAAGCTGAGCTGCTACCATGGTGGTGTGAAGCTGAGCGCTACCATGGTGGTGTGAAGCTGAGCTGCCACCATGGTGGTGTGAAGCTGAGCTGCCACCATGGTGGTGTGAAGCTGAGCTGCCACCATGGTGGTGTGAAGCTGAGCTGCCACCATGGTGGTGTGAAGCTGAGCTGCCACCATGGTGGTGTGAAGCTGAGCTGCTACCATGGTGGTGTGAAGCTGAGCTGCTACCATGGTGGTGTGAAGCTGAGCTGCCACCATGGTGGTGTAAGCTGAGCTGCTACCATGGTGGTGTGAAGCTGAGCTGCTACCATGGTGGTGTGAAGCTGAGCTGCCACCATGGTGGTGTGGCTGAGCTGCCACCATGGTGGTGTGAAGCTGAGCTCCACCATGGTGGTGTGAAGCTGAGCTGCCACCATGGTGGTGTGAGCTGAGCTGCCACCATGGTGGTGTGAAGCTGAGCTGCTACCATGGTGGTGTGAAGCTGAGCTGCCACCATGGTGGTGTGAAGCTGAGCTGCCACCATGGTGGTGAAGCTGAGCTGCTACCATGGTGGTGTGAAGCTGAGCTGCCACCATGGTGGTGTGAAGCTGAGCTGCTACCATGGTGGTGTGAAGCTGAGCTGCCACCATGGTGGTGTGAAGCTGAGCTGCCACCATGGTGGTGTGAAGCTGAGCTGCTACCATGGTGGTGTGAAGCTGAGCTGCCACCATGGTGGTGTGAAGCTGAGCTGCCACCATGGTGGTGTGAAGCTGAGCTGCCACCATGGTGGTGTGAAGCTGAGCTGCCACCATGGTGGTGTGAAGCTGAGCTGCCACCATGGTGGTGTGAAGCTGAGCTGCCACCATGGTGGTGTGAAGCTGAGCTGCTACCATGGTGGTGTGAAGCTGAGCTGCCACCATGTTGGTGTGAAGCTGAGCTGCCACCATGGTGGTGTGAAGCTGAGCTGCCACCATGGTGGTGTGAAGCTGAGCTGCCACCATGGTGGTGTGAAGCTGAGCTGCCACCATGGTGGTGTGAAGCTGAGCTGCCACCATGGTGGTGTGAAGCTGAGCTGCCACCATGGTGGTGTGAAGCTGAGCTGCCACCATGGTGGTGTGAAGCTGAGCTGCCACCATGGTGGTGTGAAGCTGAGCTGCCACCATGGTGGTGTGAAGCTGAGCTGCCACCATGGTGGTGTGAAGCTGAGCTGCCACCATGGTGGTGTGAAGCTGAGCTGCCACCATGGTGGTGTGAAGCTGTGTCTAACATTCTTGCAGACGTGTGGGTTAGCGCTTTTGTCTACCCCATAACACAAAACCTGCCATACACTGTTCTATACCTCTTACCCATTATATATTCCCATAAATAAAATAAATTAATTCATATTAAGTGATATACCCATGTAGGTCATTCAGTGGAATACGTGGTAAAGGCTCGATCCTCCGTCTGCTGAAGGCCAGAAAGAGGCGCTTCCTATATGTACTCACCTAGATGAAGCATATATCTATATATATATTTCCATAAGTCTATAACGGGGGCAGTCTGTAATTTTACTCAGCGAGAGGAGTGGCAGGAGGCTCGATCCTCCTTCCGCTAATCGTAATCCAGTCTGTGTCTGTCAGACTATTGGTGAGAGCGCGGGCGTGCTGATGATGGCTTTCTCAAAGGCTGAGACTGTCAGTTTCAAGTCTAGTGTCATGACCCGCAAGAATTAACGTGAGTTTTGACTGTTGTGGATTATTATTATTATTATTATTATTATTATTATTATTATTGATGTTGTTGTTGTTATTATTATTATTATTATTATTATTATTATTATTATTATTATTATTATTGATGTTGTTGTTATTATTATTATTATTATTATTATTATTATTATTATTATTATTATTATTGATGTTGTTGTTGTTATTATTATTGTTATTATTATTATTATTATTATTATTATTATTATTATTATTATTATTATTATTATTTTAATCGTTATGGAGAAATTCTAAACCCGTAAGAGTCATGCAACGCCTGGTGGAATGGGAGGCAATCAGTTCAATCCGCACTCCCCCCGGCTCCCGGGGGGGGAGTGCGGATCCAATTCCTTGGATCAAGAACATCCATCTCCTTGGAAGGATTTGTGCGTAGAGTCAGAACTGAACACTGAGTTATCCTGTGTCCTCAGTATTACAGAATACTGAACACTAAGTTATCTTGTGTTCTCAGCAGTACAGTATACTGAACACCGTGTTATCCTGTATCTTCAGTATTACAGTATACTGAACACTAAGTTATCATGCTTCCTCAGTATTACAGTATACTGAACACTAAGTTATCTTGTTTTCTCACAATTACAGTATACTGAACACTGAGTTATTATGTGTCTTCACTATTACAGTATACTGAACACTAAGTTATCTTGTGTTGTCAGTATTACAGTATACCGAACACTGAGTTATCTTGTGTTCTCAGTATTACAATACACTGAACACAGAGTTATCTTGTGTTCTCAGTATTACAGTACACTGAGTTATCTTGTGTTGTCAGTATTTCCTTTACTCCTCTGTTATGACTGGGAAGTGTTATCTTAAGGATGGTGCCATCATGGTGGTCACTGGTAAGCGTTATCTTAAGGATGGTGCCATCATGGTTGTCACTGGGAAGTGTTATCTTAAGGATGGTGCCATCATGGTTGTCACTGGTAAGAGTTCTCTTAAGGATGGTACCATCATGGTGGTCACTGGGAAGTGTTATCTTAAGGATGGTGCCATCATGGTGGTCACTGGGAAGTGTTATCTTAAGGATGGTGCCATCATGGTGGTCACTGGGAAGTGTTATCTTAAGGATGGTGCCATCATGGTGGTCACTGGGAAGTGTTATCTGAAGGATTGTGCCATCATGTTTGTCACTGGGAAGTGTTATCTGAAGGATGGTGACATCATTGTGGTCACTGGGAAGTATTATGTTAAGGATGGTGCCATCATGGTTGTCACTGGTAAGAGTTATATTAAGGATGGTGCCATCATTGTGGTCACTGGGAAGTGTTATGTTAAGGATGGTGCCATCATGGTGGTCACTGGGAAGTGTTATGTTAAGGATGGTGCCATCATGGTGGTCACTGGGAAGTGTTATGTTAAGGATGGTGCCATCATGGTGGTCACTGGGAAGTGTTATGTTAAGGATGGTGCCATCATGGTGGTCACTGGGAAGAGTTATGTTAAGGATGGTGCCATCATTGTGGTCACTGGGAAGTGTTATCTAAAGGATGGTGCCATCATGGTGGTCACTGGGAAGAGTTATCTTAAGGATGGTGCCATCATGGTGGTCACTGGGAAGAGTTACCTTAAGGATGGTGCCATCATGGTGGTCACTGGGAAGTGTTATCTGAAGGATGGTGCCATCATGGTTGTCACTGGTAAGAGTTATCTTAAGGATGGTGCCATCATGGTTGTCACTGGGAAGTGTTATCTTAAGGATGGTGCCATCATGGTTGTCACTGGTAAGAGTTATCTTAAGGATGGTGCCATCATGGTTGTCACTGGTAAGAGTTATCTTAAGGATGGTGCCATCATGGTTGTCACTGGGAAGTGTTATCTTAAGGATGGTGCCATCATGGTGGTCACTGGGAAGTGTTATCTTAAGGATGGTGCCATCATGGTGGTCACTGGGAAGTGTTATCTTAAGGATGGTGCCATCATGGTGGTCACTGGGAAGTGTTATCTTAAGGATGGTGCCATCATGGTGGTCACTGGGAATTGTTATCTTAAGGATGGTGCCATCATGTTGGTCACTGGGAAGTGTTATCTTAAGGATGGTGTCATCATGGTGGTCACTGGGAAGTGTTATCTTAAGGATGGTGCCATCATGGTGGTCACTGGGAAGTGTTATCTTAAGGATGGTGCCATCATGGTGGTCACTGGGAAGTGTTATCTTAAGGATGGTGCCATCATGGTGGTCACTGGGAAGTGTTATCTTAAGGATGGTGCCATCATGGTGGTCACTGGGAAGTGTTATCTTAAGGATGGTACCATCATGGTGGTCACTGGGAAGTGTTATCTTAAGGATGGTGCCATCATGGTGGTCACTGGGAAGTGTTATCTTAAGGATGGTGCCATCATGGTGGTCACTGGGAAGTGTTATCTTAAGGATGGTGCCATCATGGTGGTCACTGGGAAGTGTTATCTTAAGGATGGTGCCATCATGTTGGTCACTGGGAAGTGTTATCTTAAGGATGGTGCCATCATGGTGGTCACTGGGAAGTGTTATCTTAAGGATGGTGCCATCATGGTGGTCACTGGGAAGTGTTATCTTAAGGATGGTGCCATCATGGTGGTCACTGGGAAGTGTTATCTTAAGGATGGTGCCATCATGGTGGTCACTGGGAAGTGTTATCTTAAGGATGGTGCCATCATGGTGGTCACTGATCACCTTGACTCTGACTTCGATTTTGCACAAGAGAAAAAGTATTTGTGAGACGCAACCAATTTCGCTGATGGTTGTCTGTTCTGCAGCTGTGTGTGTGCGTGTGTGTTAGTTACCATTTTGTCCTAGGCACATGTCAATTAGACACTAGGCCTGTTGTATATATGTGTGTGTGTATGTGTATGTAAGGAAACACTTCGAAATGTTTCTGCCCCACCGGGAATTGAACCCGGCCCCTCCGTGCGTCAAGCAAGAGCTTTACCCACTAGGCCACCGGGGGCGTGTACTCACCTAGTTGTGGTTGCAGGGGTCGACTCATAGCTCCTGGCCCCGCCTCTTCACTGGCCGCTACTGGGTCACGCTCCCTGCTCCATGAGCTTTATCATACCTCTCCTTAAAGCTATGTATAGAACCTGCCTCCACTACATCGCTTCCCAAGCTATTCCACTTCCCGACCACTCTGTGACTGAAGAAATACTTCCTAACATCCCTGTGATTCATTTGAGTCTTCAACTTCCAACTGTGTCCCCTTGTTGCTGTGTCCCATGTCTGGAACATTCTGTCTCTGTCCACCTTGTCTAGTCCTCTCAGTATCTTATATGTCGTTATCATGTCCTCCCTATCTCTCCTGTCCTCCAGTGTAGTCAGGTCGA
This sequence comes from Cherax destructor, assembly GCA_009830355.1. Taxonomy (NCBI): domain Eukaryota; kingdom Metazoa; phylum Arthropoda; class Malacostraca; order Decapoda; family Parastacidae; genus Cherax; species Cherax destructor. The sequence goes on from WNWK01013537.1 coordinate 5,744, forward strand.
TTTCCCTTAACCTCTCCTCGTAGGACATACCCCTTAGCTCCGGGACTAGTCTTGTTGCAAGCCTTTGCACTTTCTTTAGCTTCTTTACGTGCTTGGCTAGATGTGGGTTCCAAACTGGTGCCTAACTGGGCCTAACGTACACAGTGTACAGGGTTCTGAACGATTCTTTATTAAGATGTCGGAATGCTGTTCTTAGGTTAGCTAGGCCTGATGTTATACTTACCCCAAGATCTTTTTCCTTAGTTGAGGTTTGTAGTCTCTGGCCCCCTAGACTGTACTCCGTCTGCGTTCTTTTTTGCCCTTCCCCAATCTTCATGACTTTGCACTTGGTGGGGTTGAACTCCAGGAGCCAATTGCTGGACCAGGCTTGCAGCCTGTCGAGATCCCTTTGTAGTTCTGCCTGGTCCTCTTCCGATTGAATTCTTCTCATCAATTTCACATCATCTGCAAACAGGGACACTTCGGAGTCTATTCCTTCCCTCATGTCGTTCACAAATACCAGAAACAGCACCGGTCCTAGGACTGACCCCTGTGGAACCCCACTCGTCACCGGCGCCCACTCTGACACCTCGCCACGTACCATGACTCGCTGTTGTCTTCCTGACAGGTATTCCCTGGTCCATTGTAGTGCCTTCCCTGTTATCCCTGCCTGGTCCTCCAGCTTCTGCACTAATCTCTTGTGTGGAACTGTGTCAAACGCCTTCTTACAGTCCAGGAATATGCAATCTACCCACCCCTCTCTCTCTTGTCTTATTGCTGTCACCCTGTCGTAGAACTCCAGTAGGTTTGTGACACAGGATTTCCCGTCCCTGAAACCGTGTTGGCCGTCGTTGATAAGCTCATTCCTTTCTAGGTGCTCCATCACTCTTCTCCTGACTATCTTCTCCATGACCTTGCATGCTATACATGTCAGTGACACTGGTCTGTAGTTTAGTGCTACGTTCCTGTCTCCTTTTTTAAAGATTGGAACTACATTTGCTGTCTTCCATACCTCAGGTAGTTGCCGTTTCGATAGACGTGTTGAAGATTGTTGTTAGTGGTACACATAGCTCCTCTGCTCCCTCTCTCAGGACCCATGGTGAGATGTTATCCGGCCCCATCGCCTTTGAGGTGTGTGTGTGTCTGTACTCACCTAGTTGTAGTTGCAGGGGTCGAGTCACAGCTCCTGGACCCGCCTCTTCACTGACCGCTACTGGGTCACTCTCCCTACGCAATGAGCTTTATCATACCTTTGCTTAAAGCTATGTATGGAGCCTGCCTCCACTACATCGCTTCCTAAACTATTCCACTTCCCGACCACTCTGTGACTGAAGAAATACTTCCTAACATCCCTGTGATTCATCTGAGTCTTCAACTTCCAACTGTGTCCCCTTGTTGCTGTGTCCCATCTCTGGAACATTCTGTCTTTGTCCACCTTGTCAATTCCTCTCAGTATCTTATATGTCGTTATCATGTCCCCCTATTCTCCTGTGTGTGTGTGTGTGTGTGCGTGTGTGCGTGTGTGTGTGTATGTGTGTGGTGTGTGTGTGCTCACCTAATTGTGGTTGCAGGGGTCGAGACTCAGCTCCTGGCCCCGTGTGTGCGTGTGTGTGTGTGTATGTGTGTGGTGTGTGTGTGTGTGTTAGTTAGTTACCATTTTGTCCTAGGCACATGTCGATTAGACACTAGGCCTGTTGTATGTATCTGTGTGTGTGTGTATGTAAGGAAACACTTCGAAATGTTTCCGCCCCGCCGGGAATAGAACCCGGCCCCTCTGTGCGTGAAGCGAGAGCTTTACCACAAGGCCACCGGGGCTATTGTGTGTGTGTGTGTGTGTGTGTGTGTGTGTGTGTGTGTGTGTGTGTGTGTGCTTGTTTGTTCATCTGTAGTTGCAGGGGTCGAGTCTCAGCTCCTGGCCCTGCCTCTTAACTTGCCGCTTCCTAGCCTCGTGGGCGCTGTCGTACCTATCGCTAAAACTACGTAATGAGCCTGCCATCAGGTTATTACACTTCCTCACCATTCTGAGGCTCAAGAAATAATTCATGATCTTCCTGTGACTCATCTGTCCTTAACCTCCAACTGTACCCTCGTGTACTTGTTTTCCTCCTCTCAAACAGTCTATGTCTGTCTACCCTATAAAGTCCTCTAAATATTTTGTATATTCAAGAACGTAAAGGCAAAATGCCGTGACTTACACAATACACAAATAACCCGCACATAGCAGTACCGAGTCCTGCTGACTGCGATCTTTCTCTGTATATACCCGCTTGTTTCTGCCTGGTGCACTGATATAAAAATAGCTTGAGAGGTCAGAACATACAGGAGGAGATTGAAATAGGTTGAATCCATGCTTGAGGCTCACTGACGTGCCCGGGCTAGGAAAGAAACTTGGCTTGTGAAAAAGGCTGCCCTGTCTATGTGGAATTTGATGGTCGAGTGGTCTAGGGTGCTGCCTGGGAATCTTGTCCTTCTCAGAAGGACATACCCGCTTGTTTCTGCGTGGAGCATTGATATATATATATATATATATATATATATATATATATATATATATATATATATATATATATATATATATTGTGTGTGTGTGTGTGTGTGTGTGTGTGTGTGTGTGTGTACTCACCAAATTGTAGTTGCAGGGGTCGAGACTCAGCTCCTGGCCCCGCCTCTTCGCTGTCCGCTACTGGGTCTCTGCTCTCCCTGCTTCATGAGCTTTATCATACCTTGTCTTAAAACTATGTATGGTTCCTGCCTCCACTATATCTTTCTCTAGACTATTCCACTTCCTGACTACTCTGTGGCTGAAGAAATGCTTCCTAACATCCCTTTGACTCATCTGAGTCTTCAGCTTCCAGTTGTGTCCCCTTGTTTCTGTGTTCCCTCTCTGGAACATCCTGTCACTGTCTACCTTGTCAATTCCCCGCAGCATTTTGTATGTCGTTATCATGTCTCCTCTGACCCTTCTTTCCTCCAGTGTTGTTAGTCCTATTTCCCTCAACCTTTCTTCATAGGACAGTCCCCTGAGTTGTGGAACTAACCTTGTCGCAAACCTTTGCACTTTCTCTAGTTTCTTTACGTGCTTGACCAGGTGTGGGTTCCAGACTGGTGCTGCATATTCTAGTATGGGCCTGACGTACACGGTGTACAGTGTCTTGAACGATTCCTTGTTTAGGTAACGGAACGCTAATCTTAGGTTTGCCAGTCGCCCATATGCTGCCGCAGTTATCTGGTTGATGTGTGCCTCCGGAGACGTGCTTTGCGTTATACTCACCCCAAGGTCTTTCTCCTTTGACGAGGTTTGTAGCCTTTGTCCGCCTAGCCTGTACTCTGTCAGCGGTCTTCTTTGCCCTTCTCCGATCTTCATGACTTTGCATTTGGTGGGATTGAATTCGAGAAGCCAGTTGCTAGACCAGATGTCAAGCTTGTCCAGGTCTGTTTGCAGCCCTGCTTGGTCCTTTTCCGATGTGATTCTCCTCATTAATTTCACATCATCTGCGAACAGAGACACTTCTGAGTCTATCCCATCCGTCATGTGATTTACATATACCAAGAATAACACTGGTCCTAGGACTGACCCCTGCGGTACGCCGCTCGTCACAGGTGCCCACTGTGATACCTCATCTCGCACCATGACCCGTTGTTGCCTCCCTGTGAGGTATTCCCTGATCCATTCCAGTGCCCTTCCTGTTATACATGCTTGTTCTTCCAACTTCTTTACTAATCTCATGTGAGGAACTGTGTCGAAGGCCTTCCTGCAGTCCAGGAAAATGCAATCAACCCACCCTTCTCTCTCTTGCCTTACCTCTGTTACTTTATCATAGAACTCTAGGAGGTTTGTTACACAGGATTTGCCTTCCCGGAATCCGTGCTGTCTGGTGTGTGTGTGTGTGTGTGTGTGTATTCAGGCAGTAAAATGTGGATATACATAACCAAAAACACAGGATAAATCATAATAAACGACTGTCAATTAATAAACACGCATGGAACTCGCTGTTCCATGCGTGTGGCTGGCCCAGCGCTTCACCACGGTTCGAGTCCCCTTGCATTCCTAGCACTTCCCAGGAGGCATCACGTGCGGGTGTTGGCGTCAGCGCGTGCTGAGAAGCGTTTTAAAAAAGGCTTTGAGAAGAGGGTGGGTGCGTGCCCACTCCACCTGCTGCAGCCCACTCCACCTGCTGCAGCCCACTCCACCTGCTGCAGCCCACTCCACCTGCTGCAGCCCACTCCAAGGCAACTTTGTCCAGCCTTCATAAAACGAGCTGCGGACCGTGACTAAGATCCTGTTTTAACCGCAGTTGACCTCACATAATAAGACTTTAGAGAACTACTTAGGAGAAGCTGCTGGGGAGTGTGCGGGGAGGGAAGGTTGGGGAGAGAGGGAGGAAAGGAAGGAAGTAAGGAAATGAATAAAGAGGGAGGGAGAGAGGGGGAAAGGGATGCTAGGAGTGATGAGGATGTTATTAAGAGAGGCTTCCCTCTCTCTCTCTTTTTTCTCTCTTTTTTTTACACAGGGTTTGACAAGGTTAGGTTAAGGATCCCTAACTTTATTGACAAGCTATTGACAAGTTAAGGATTCCTAACTTTATTGACAAGCTAAGAGCTGTTACCTACATCAGCTCATTTGAAAGCATTTTTATTGTTATGAAACATACAAGTATGGAACAGGATGAAGTTGGAGTCATCTGTGGGTCAGCATTTTCATTTGATCAACTGACTTTATCTCGTTGACATCATAATGCTGTTCGAATGTGTTCCAGACTCGAGTCATCCTGGGTATAAATGATCTCAGATGAAGTGATGTTCTGGAGAAGGTTACAGCCAGAGTGAAGTTGCTGCTTGCTGCCCGTCTTGTGGTATAGAAGCTTGCTTCTCGCTCTCCTCGAAGTGGAGCCAAGTGTGGTACTTTGACAATGTTGGCCTTGTACATAACAGTAAGGCCACCCACATTCCTCCTGTGTTGAAGGCTCTGCTGAAATGACAGATCTATCCAGGATGGGTCTAGGGAGAGATAAGGCGTCTTCCACTGTTCTCTACTCTGTCAAGCAGTCGCAAATGAGATGGGAGGGTGGTCAGGCAAACCAAGAAAGTGGAGCATACTCAAGGTGTGAGCGTACTTGTGCCTCATACAGAATCTTGCAACCACTACTGTCGAACAACTGCGAGATACGTCGAAGTGCTGTAGGCTTCCTGGCAGCCTTGTTTGCAAGATTTACAACGTGGTTCTTCATGGTCAGTTTCTGACTCAAATTTCACCCGCCCGCTCCTCTTCTCTCTCTCTCTCTCTCTTCTTCTTCTTTCTCTCTCTCTCTCTCTCTCTCTCACTCTGGGGTGCCTGATGGCACACTGTCACTCTGGGGTGCCTGATGGCACACTGCTACACTTGCTACTTCAACTTACTCTAATAACCTATAATGTCCAAGCACGAACCTCGAGCTCACACTGAAAGCTTTCTTGTTAGAGCTCACACTGAAAGCTTTCTTGTTAGAGCTCACACTGAAAGCTTTCCTTGTTAGAGCTCACACTGAAAGCTTTCCTTGTTAGAGCTCACACTGAAAGCTTTCTTGTTAGAGCTCACACTGAAAGCTTTCTTGATAGAGCTCACACTGAAAGCTTTCTTGTTAGAGCTCACACTGAAAGCTTTCCTTGTTAGAGCTCACACTGAAAGCTTTCCTTGTTAGAGCTCACACTGAAAGCTTTCTTGTTAGAGCTCACACTGAAAGCTTTCTTGTTAGAGCTCACACTGAAAGCTTTCCTTGTTAGAGCTCACACTGAAAGCTTTCTTGTTAGAGCTCACACTGAAAGCTTTCCTTGTTAGAGCTCACACTGAAAGCTTTCCTTTTAGAGCTCACACTTAAAGCTTTCCTTGTTAGAGCTCACACTGAAAGCTTTCTTGTTAGTGTTCACACTGAAAGCTTTCTTGTTAAAGCTCACACTGAAAGCTTTCTTGTTAGAGCTCACACTGAAAGCTTTCTTGTTAGAGCTCACACTGAGAGCTTTCTTATTAGTGTTCACACTGAAAGTTTCCTTATTAGAACTCACATTATCAACCTTCTTAGAGCTCACATTAACAACCTTCTTAGAGCTCACATTAACAACCTTCTTAGAGCTCACATTAACACTCTTGTTAGTGCTCACAATAACAACGTTGTTAGTGCTCACAATAACAACCTTGTTAGTGCTAACATTAACAACCTTGTTAGTGCTAACATTAACAACCTTGTTAGTGCTAACATTAACAACCTTGTTAATGCTAACATTAACAACTTTGTTAGTGCTCACAATAACAACGTTGTTAGAGCTCACATTAACAACCTTCTTAGAGCTCACATTAACAACCCTGTTAGAGCTCACATTAACACTCTTGTTAGTGCTCACAATAACAACGTTGTTAGTGCTCACAATAACAACCTTGTTAGTGCTAACATTAACACTCTTGTTAGTGCTAACATTAACAACATTGTTAGTGCTAACATTAACAACCTTGTTAGTGCTAACATTAACAACCTTGTTAGTGCTAACATTAACACTCTTGTTAGTGCTAACATTAACAACATTGTTAGTGCTAACATTAACAACATTGTTAGTGCTAACATTAACAACCTTGTTAGTGCTAACATTAACAACCTTGTTAGTGCTAACATTAACAACCTTCTTAATGCTAACAATAACAACCTTGTTAGTGCTAACATTAACAACATTGTTAGTGCTAACATTAACAACCTTGTTAGTGTTCACATTAACAACCTTGTTAGTGCTAACATTAACAACCTTGTTAGTG
>WNWK01013537.1:15000-54926 GCA_009830355.1 Cherax destructor
TATATATATATATATATATATATATATATATATATATATATATATATATATATATATATATATATATATATATATATATATATATGCAAAAGATCACAGTAAACAGGTGATATCAAAATATGCAAGACAACCACTATGAAAAATAGAAGAATTCCAAGCGCTTTCGTGACTACTCACATTATCAAGGAACTATAAAAGGAAACATGACAAGAAGGCTTATAAAGAGGCAGAATACACCTCACAGTCACATCACACTAACAAAGACAACACCTCACAGTAGCGTAACATCTCTCGACTCTGTGAAGAGGAACATAAGAAAGGACCTGAAACTCTTCCCAAGAATTAAGATTAGTCCAATTTATCATTAAATTCTTCCCAAATTTTATTAATTATAAATGAATCCAATTTATATAAACCAAAAGAAATATTCATATTATTTTCAAAACTGCTTTTAATGAAACATGATTCTATTATATCCCTCTCAACCATGGACTTGCTTGATACAACCTTCTCAGCATTTTGAAAATCAATTGGATGGTTAAAGTCTCTCACCTTGACTGATTTAAATGATTTCAATATGGTTAGTTTTGATGTTACCTCCTTGTTTACAAAAGTTCCAGTTGATGATTTACTAAAGTTCTTATCTGAAGAACTTAACATAATAAGTTAACCAAGTGTAACTATCTATCAGAGTAGATAATGAAAGTTATCCAGGTGCCCGAGTCAATACAGTGGCATACACATTAACCCACAGTGTCCATGAACACATTAACCCAGAGTGCCCATGAACACATTAACCCACAGTGCCCTTGAACACATTAACCCACAATGCCCATGAACACATTAACCCACAGTGCCCATGAACACATTAACCAACAGTGCCCATGAACACATTAACCCACAATGCCCATGAACACATTAACCCACAGTGCCCTTGAACACATTAACCAACAGTGCCCATGAACACACTAACCCACAGTGCCCACGAACACACACTAACTCACAGGGACCATGAGCACACACTAACCCACAGTGCCCACGAACACACACTAACCCACAGGGACCATGAACACACTAACCCACAGTGCCCACGAACACACACTAACCCACAGTGTCCACGAACACACACTAACCCACAGGGACCATGACCCCACACTAACCCACAGTGCCCATGACCCCACACTAACCCACAATCACAACACAACAGTTACCCAGGGGAACAAGAGGACAGATAAAACAATAGAAATACCAGTAACAAAAAATTCTCTTCTCTTAACCCACATCAAACTCTGAGTGGATTTTTTTCAATGCTAATTAGAAATCTTACTAAGAGTGGAAGAGTCGGTCTGTGAGCGGAGGATTCCAGCAATACCGCTAATTTCACCACTTGATTCACAAAGGCACACCAGCCGCCATTGTGTGCCACGAGTGAAACAAGGCAAATAAAAAAAGGAGCTGCGTCAGTGTGTTTACCAATGCAAAAAAATGGAGTGTTTGAGCGAGTGTCATTGAGCGAGTACCCGAGCCAGAGTGCCCCATCACACACACACACACACACACACACACACATACACACACATACACAAACACACACACACACACACACACACACACACATACACACACACACACACACACACACATGCACACACCCACACACAAACACACACACACACACACACACACACATACACACACACACACTCACACACACATCTCGCTTCACGCACGGAGGGCCCGGGTTCAATTCCCGGCTGGGCGGAAACATTTCGAAGTGTTTCCTTACACACACACATAAGAACATAAGAACATAAGAAAGGAGGAACACTGCAGCAGGCCTGTTGGCCCATACTAGGCAGGTCCTTCACAATCCGTCCCACTAACAGAATATTTGCTCAACCCAATTTTCAATGCTACCCAAGAAATAAGCTTTGACAATTCTACCCACTCATGCGCGAGTCCCACTCAAATCCAACCCCTCTCACTCATGAATGTATCCAACCTAAATTTGAAACTACCCAAGGTCCTAGCTTCAATAACCCTACTAGGCAGACTGTTCCACTCATCAACTACCCTATTTCCAAACCAATACTTTCCTATATCCTTTCTAAATCTAAACTTATCTAACTTGAATCCATTATTGCGGGTTCTCTCTTGGAGAGATATCCTCAAGACCTTATTTATATCCCCTTTTTTAATACCCATTTTCCACTTGTATACCTCGATCATGTCTCCCTCATTCTACGTCTTACAAGTGAATGTAATTTTAGGGTCTTCAATCTTTCTTCGTAAGGAAGATTTCTAATGCTATGTATTAATTTAGTCATTCTACGCTGAATGTTTTCTAACGAATTTATGTCCATTCTGTAATATGGAGACCAGAACTGAGCTGCGTAATCTAGGTGAGGCCTTACTAATGATGTATAAAGCTGTAATATAACCTCTGGACTTCTGTTGCTAACACTTTGATATAAATCCCAGTAATCTATTTGCCTTATTACGTACGCTTAGGCATTGTTGTCTTGGTTTAAGGTTGCTGCTTACCATCACCCCCAAGTCCTTCTCGCAATCTGTATGGCTAAGTTCTACGTTATTTAACTTATAAGTGCTTGGGTTATGGACACTCCCGAGCTTCAGAACCTTGCATTTATCTACATTGAACTGCATCTGCCACTTTTCTGACCACGAATTAAGTTTGTCTAAATCTTCCTGAAGTTCTATGACATCTATGTTTGAATCAATTATCCTACCTATCTTCGTGTCGTCGGCGAATTTGCTCATATCACTAGTAATTCCCTCATCAAGGTCATTGATATATATTATAAATAACAATGGACCTAAGACTGATCCCTGTGGAACACCACTTGTTACAAGTCCCCATTCGGATTTAACCCCATTTATGCACACTCTGCTTCCTATTGGTGAGCCATGACTCGATCCATGACAGCACTTTTCCCCAATGCCATGAGCTGCCACTTTCTTTAACAGTCTCTGGTGCGGTACTCTATCAAAAGCCTTACTAAAGTCTAAATAAACAATATCGAATTCTTTATCGTGATCAACAGCCTCAAAAGCTTTACTGAAGAAGGTTAATAAATTAGATAGGCAGGAACGGCCCCTCGTGAATCCATGCTGGGTATCACTAATCAAATTATGGTTATCTAGATGGCTTCAATAATATCAGCTATAATTGACTCTAGTAATTTGCCTACAATTGAGGTCAGGCTTATTGGGCGGTAGTTTGACGGTAGTGACTTGTCCCCTGCTTTAAAAATAGGAATTACATTAGCCATCTTCTGTAATTCCTATTTTTAAAGCAGGGGACAAGTCACTACCGTCAAACTACCGCCCAATAAGCCTGACCTCAATTGTAGGCAAATTACTAGAGTCAATTATAGCTGATATTATTAGAAGCCATCTAGATAACCATACACACACACACACACACACACATACACACATACATACATACACACACACACACACACACACAAGAGTGGAAGAGAAAACTAGGTGAGATTTTTGCAAAAAATGAAGAAAAGGATGAAGGCAGAGCTTTGTGTGAAATTGGAAGGAAGGCTGCAGGAGGAGAAGAAGAAATGGGAGTCACAAGTCGAAGCTGCAGTAGCCAGGGTAAGGGCCCTAGAATGTGAGGTAAATAGGCTGAAGCGAGTTACAGGGGTATGAACCAAAGGTGACATAGCATCTGAAGCTGGTACTCCCTTACTGAACAAGGAACCCAACAGGAGGGAAGGAGACATAACCTACGCTAATGCCCTATCAGCCCACCAAGCAGGGCCGAGGAATGAAGGGGAAGAGCAGCTGGGAGCAGGGGTGGTGGTGGGGAAGGGGGTGAAGGTGGAAAGGGGGTCACAAGCAGTGGCACGACCAGGCCACCAAGAGCTACAGGAAAACATTGGGGAGACACAGAAGGAAAAGCAATGAGAGGCAGAGAGGAAGTAGTCAGTGTTTATTCACGGGCTTCAGGAGAGCAAGTTAAAGACACACAATGAAAGATGGCAGGAGCAAAGACAGGAGATTGAAAACATCATCAGAGAAATGGGCGAAGAGAACATGTCAAGATAGTAAATTTTCAGAGAATAGGGTGGTACATGAAGGGGAGAAAACTGCTGGTCAAGCTGATTTTCAAGACAGAAACAGTGCGAAACAGGATCCTGCAAGAGAAACCACAGCTGAAGGAATCATCAGCATACAAAAGGGTGTTCCAAGACTGAGACAGAACAAAAACAGAATGACAGCAGCTGAGGGAGTTACCTGGAGTTTATCTGGAGAGAATTCCAGGGGTCAACGCCCCTGCAGCCCGGTCTGTGACCAGGCCTCATGTTGGACCAGAGCCTGATCAACCAGGAGTGGAGACAAATGCGAAAGGAGCTAGGAAGTGAGACAAGGACAGAATCAGCAGAGGACAACCAGAGCAGGGCAGAGTAAAAACAGCAAGCACATACAGAACCATCCCCAGAACCTCGCAACTAAACACACTATCCCAACACAAACCACAATCCACACTTACAGCCCCGACCCCACACTACGCTGTAGAATCCCGCAGCACACCACCATGTCCCCCACCCTCACAGACCCTCCAAAACACAGTGTTGGAGAGGAAACTGAAGGTATGGTACACCAATGCTGATGGAATAATGAATAAGTGGGAGGAGTGGTACGAAAGAGTCAAAGAGGCATCACCGGACATCATAGCCCTCACTAAAACCAAGCTCACAGGGATGATAGCAGATGCCATCTTTCCAACGAGATCTCAGATCCTGAGGAAAGACAGAGTGAACAGAGAGGGTGGAGGAGTGGCACTGCTGATCAAAAAACGATGGGATTTTGATGAGCAGGAGAGAGGAGACAGAGGAGAAGCAAGAGATTACATGATAGGAACGCTTCAGTCCGGAGTTCCCAAGATGGTAATTGCAGTGAAGTGTAACCCACCACAGAAAAGCAGGAGGCCAAGGCAAGAGTATGATGAGAGTAATAGAGCGATGGTTGACACACTGGCCGAAGTGGCCAGAAGGGCTCATGCGAGCAGGGCGAAGCTACTGATCATGGGTGACTTCAACCACAAGGAAATCGGATTGGGAGAACTTAGAGCCACATGGGGGCCAAGAAACGTGGAGGGCTAAGATGATGGAGGTGGTACTGGAAAACCACATGTACCAATACGTAAGGGACACTACCAGAGAGAGAGGAGAGGATGAACCAGCGAGACTAGACCTAGTATTCACCTTGAGTAGTGCAGATATTGAGGACATCACATATGAAAGACCCCTTGGGGCCAGTCATCATGTGGTTCCAAGCTTTGAATACATAGTAAAGTTACAAGTGAAGGGGGAAGCAGGAAGGACCGGACGAATGAAGCCAAACTACAAGAAAGGTGACTACGTAGGCATGATGAACTTCCTGCATGGAGTTCAGTGGGACAGAGAGCTGGCAGGGAAGTCAGTAAATGAGATGATGGAATATATGACAACAATATGCAAGGAAGCCGAGGAAAGGTTTGTACCAAAAGGTAACAGGAATAACGAAAAAGCCAGGATGAGCCCATGGTTCACCCAAAGGTGCAGGGAAGCCAAAACCAAGTGTGCTAGGGAATAGAAGAAATATAGAAGGCAAAGGACCCAGGAGAATAAGGAGAGCAGTCGTAGAGCCAGAAATGAATATGCACAGGTAAGAAGGGAGGCCCAAAGGCAATACGAGAATGACATAGCAGCAAAAGCCAAATCTGACCAAAGCTGTTGTACAGCCACATCAGGAGGAAAACAACAGTCAAGGACCAGGTAATCAGGCTGAGGAAGGAAGGAGAGAAGGTCACAAGAAATAACCACTATGTGTGTGAGGAGCTCAACATGAGATTCAAAGAGGTGTTCACAGAGGAGACAGAAGGGCCTCCATAAAGACGGAGAGGTGGGGTACACCATCAGGTGTTGGACACAACACACAACCGAGGAGGAAGTGAAGAGGCTGCTGAGTGAGCTAGATACCTCTAAGGCGATGGGATGGGGCGATAACATCTCTCCATGGGTCCTGAGAGAGGAGCAGAGGCGCTGTGTGTACCATTAACAACAATCTTCAACATATCTATCGAAACAGGGCGACTACCTGAAGTATGGAAGACAGCAAATGTAGTTCCAATCTTTAAAAAAGGAGACAGGAACGTAGCACTAAACTACAGACCAGTGTCACTGACATGTACAGCATGCAAGGTCATGGAGAAGATTATCAGGAGAAGAGTGGTGGAGCACCTAGAAAGGAATGAACTTATCAACGACAGCCAGCACGGTTTCAGGGACGGGAAATCCTGCGTCACAAACCTACTGGAGTTCTATGACAGGGTGATGGCAGTAAGACAAGAGAGAGAGAGGGATGGGTAGATTGCATTTTCTTGGACTGTAAGAAAGCATTTGACACAGTTCCACACAAGAGATTAGTGCAAAAGCTGGAGGACCAGGCAGGGATAACGGGAAAGCACTACAATGGATCAGAGAATACCTGTCAGGAAGACAACAACAAGTCATGGTACGTGGGGAGGTGTCAGAGTGGGCGCCTGTAACGAGCGGGGTGCCACTGGGATCAGTCCTAGGACCGGTGCTGTTTCTGGTATTTGTGAACGACATGACGGAAGGAATAGACTCCGAAGTGTCCCTGTTTGCAGATGATGTGAAGTTGATGAGAAGAATTCAATCGGACGAGGACCAGGCAGAACTACAGAGAGATCTGGACAGGCTGCAGGCCTGGTCCAGCAACTGGCTCCTGGAGTTCAACCCCACCAAGTGCAAAGTCATGAAGATTGGGAAGGGCAAAGAAGACTACAGACGAAGTACAGTCTAGGGGGCCAGAGCCTACAAACCTCGCTCAAGGAAAAGAATCTTGGGGTGAGTATACCACTGGGCACATCTCCTGAGGCGCACATCAACCAAATAACTGCTGCAGCATATGGGCCCTGGCAAACCCAAGAACAGCATTCCGACATCTTAATAAGGAGTCATTCAGGACCCTGTACACTGTGTACGTTAGGCCCATACTGGATTATGCAGCACCAGTTTGGAACCCTTACCTAGCCAAGCATGTAAGGAAACTAGAGAAAGTGCAAAGGTATGCAACAAGACTAGTCCCGGAGCTAAGGGGTATGTCCTACGAGGAGAGGTTAAGGAAATTGACCTGACGACACTGGGGGACAGGAGAGATAGGGGACATGATAACGACATATAAGATACTGAGAGGAATAGACAAGGTGGACAGAGACAGAATGTTCCAGAGATGGGACACAGCAACAAGGGGACACAGTTGGAAGTTGAAGACTCAGATGAATCACAGGGATGTTAGGAAGTATTTCTGCAGTCACAGAGTTGTCGGGAAGTGGAATAGTCTGGGAAGTGATGTAGTGGAGGCAGGATCCATACATAGCTTTAAGGAGAGGTATGATAAAGCTCATGGAGCGGGTAGAATGACCGAGTAGCGGCCAGTGAAGAAGCGGGGCCAGGAGCTGTGACTCGACCCATGCAACCACAAATAGGTGAGTACACACACACTTGCACACACGCCCCGGTGGCCTGGTGGCTAAAGCTCTCGCTTCACGCACGGAGGGCCCGGGTTCAATTCCCGGCAGGACAGAAACATTTCGAAATGTTTCCTTACATACACACACACACACACACATACATAACAGGCCTAGTGTCTAATCGACATGTGCCTAGGACAAAATGGTAACTAACACACACACACACATACATACACACATACATACACACACACATACACACACATACACACTGCGGCAGCATATGGGCGACTGGCAAACCTAAGATTAGCGTTCCGTTACCTAAACAAGGAATCGTTCAAGACACTGTATACCGTATACGTCAGGCCCATACTAGAATATGCAGCACCAGTCTGGAACCCACACCTGGTCAAGCACGTAAAGAAACTAGAGAAAGTGCAAAGGTTTGCGACAAGGCTAGTTCCACAACTCAGGGGTCTGTCCTATGAAGAAAGGTTGAGGGAAATAGGACTAACAACACTGGAGGAAAGAAGGGTCAGAGGAGACATGATAACGACATACAAAATACTGCGGGGAATCGACAAGGTAGACAGGGACAGGATGTTCCAGAGAGGGAACACAGAAACAAGGGGACACAACTGGAAGCTGAAGACTCAAATGAGTCAAAGGGATGTTAGGAAGCATTTATTCAGCCACAGAGTAGTCAGGAAGTGGAATAGTCTAGAGAAAGATATAGTGGAGGCAGGAACCATACATAGTTTTAAGACGAGGTATGATAAAGCTCATGGAGCAGGGAGAGCAGAGACCCAGTAGCGGACAGCGAAGAGGCTAGGCCAGGAGCTGAGTCTCGACCCCTGCAACCACAATTAGGTGAGTACAATTAGGTGAGTAGCAGTGTCACTGACTGTATAGTATGCAAAGTCATAGAGAAGATCATCAGGAGGAGAGTGGTGGAGCACCTGGAACGGAACAAGATTATAAATGACAACAAGCACGGATTCAGGGAAGGCAAATCCTGTGTCACAAACCTACTGGAGTTTTATGACAAGGTAACAGAAGTAAGACACGAGAGAGAGAGAGGGGTGGGTAGATTGCATTTTCTTGGACTGCAAGAAGGTCTTCGACACAATTCCTCATAAGAGATTAGTGCAGAAGCCAGAGGATCAGGCACGTATAAGAGGAAGGGCACTGCAATGGATCAGAGAATGGCTGACAGGGAAGCAACAACGAGTCATGGTACGTGATGAGGTATCACAGTGGGCGCCTGTGACGAGCGGGGTCCTACAGGGGTCAGTCCTAGGACCAGTACTAATTTTGGTATATGTGAATGACATAACGGAAGGGATAGACTCAGAAGTGTCCCTGTTTGCAGATGATGTGAAGTTAATGAGGAGAATTAAATCAGATGTGGATCAGGCAGGACTACAAAGAGACCTGGAGAGGCTGGACACGTGGTCCAGCAACTGGCTCCTAGAATTTAACCCCACCAAATACAAAGTCATGAAGATCGGGGAAGGGCAAAGAAGACCGCAGACAGAGTATAGGCTAAGCGGCCAAAGACTGCAAACCTCACTCAAGGAGAAAGATCTTGGGGTGAGTATAACACCGAGCACGTCTCCTGAAGCACACATCAACCAGATAACTGCTGCAGCATATGGGCACCTGGCAAACCTGAGAATAGCGTTCCGATACCTCAGTCAAAAATCGTTCAAGACTCTGTACAGCGCGTACGTCAGGCCCATACTGGAGTATGCAGCACCAGTTTGGAACCCACACCTGGTCAAGCACGTCAAGAAATTAGAGAAAGTGCAAAGGTTTGCAAGAAGGTTAGTTCCAGAGCTAAGAGGAATTTCCTACGAAGAAAGGTTAGGGGAAATCGGTCTGACGACACTGGAGGACAGGAGGTTCAGGGGAGACATGATAACAATATACAAAATACTGATAGGAATAGATAAGGTGGACAGAGGCAAGATGTTCCAGAGATGTGTGTGTGTGTTAGTTAGTTACCATTTTGTCCTAGGCACATGTCAATTAGACACTAGGCCTGTTGTATATGCGTGCGTGCGTGCATGTGTGTGTACTCACCTAATTGTACTCACCTAATTGTGGTTGCAGGGGTCGAGACTCAGCTCCTGGCCCCGCCTCTTCGCTGTCTGCTACTGGGTCTCTGCTCTCCCTGCTCCATGAGCTTTATCATACCTTGTCTTAAAACTATGTATGGTTCCTGCCTCCACTATATCTTTCTCTAGTCCATTCCACTTCCTGACTACTCTGTGGCTGAAGAAATGTTTCCTGACATCTCTTTGACTCATCTGAGTCTGTGTGTGTGTGTGTGTGTGTTATGTGTGTGTGTGTGTGTGTATGTGTGTGTGTGTGTGTGTGTTGTGTGTGTGTATGTGTGTGTGTGTACTCACGTAATTGTATTCACCTAATTGTGGTTGCAGGGGTAGAGACTCAGCTCCTGGCCCCGCTTCTTCAGTGGTCGCTACTGGGTCCCTTCTCTCCCTGCTGCATGAGCTTTATCATACCTCGTCTTAAAACTATGTATGGTTCTTGCCTCCACTACATCACTACTGGGTTCTTCTTATTATTATTATTATTATTACATCGTACTGGGTTCATATATATATATATATATATATATATATATATATATATATATATATATATATATATATATATATATATGTCGTCCGATTAGGTAAAACTGGTCAATTAGCAAGAACTCATCTAAAATTAAGTCCTTTCTAAAATTTTCTCTTATACGTTTAAAGATATATTTTTCATTTATGTTAATGCAAGAATTTATAATTTTGTACCAAGAGAAACTTTGAAAACCTACCCAACCTTATTACAACAAGCGCAATTTAATTTAGCCTAACCCAACTAAATATATTTTAGATACGTTAACATTAATTTAATAATAAACAAACACAATGAAATATATTTTTTCGTTATGTTCAGAATGATTTTGGCGAAATTATTGCATACACAAATTTTCACTTGTCTTATATGGCAAGGTGAGCGTTGCTATTTAAGCCAAAATCGCAAGTTTTACCTAATCGGCACGACATATATATATATATATATATATATATATATATATATATATATATATATATATATATATATATATATATATATATATATATATATATATATATATATATATATTCTTTCAACACGTCGGCCGTTTCCCACCGAGGCAGGGTGGCCCACCGAGGCAGGGTGGCCCAAAAGGAAAAACGAAAGTTTCTCCTTTTACATTTAGTAATATATACAGGAGAAGGGGTTACTAGCCCCTTGCTCCCGGCATATTAGTCGCCTCTTACGACACGCATGGCTTACGGAGGAAGAATTCTGTTCCATTTCCCCATGGAGATAAGAGGAAATAAGAACAAGAACTAGTAAGAAAACAGAAGAAAACCCAGAGGGGTGTGTATATATATGCTTGTACATGAATGTGTAGTGTGATCTAAGTATAAGTAGAAGTAGCAAGATGTACCTGAAATCTTGCATGTTTATGAGACAGAAAAAGACACCAGCAATCCTACCATCATGTAAAACAAATACAGGCTTTCGTTTTACACTCACTTGGCAGGACGGTAGTACCTCCCTGGGTGGTTGCTGTCTACCAACCTACTATATATATGGATCCAGTAGCGACCAGCTAAGAGGTGGGGTTAGGAGCTGCGATTCGACCCCTGCAACTACAAATAGGTAAGTACAAATAGGTGAGCGCGCGCGCGCGCTCACACAATTAGGAATTGTGTTGAAGACTTCGTAGAGTCGCATCCCACACTGGAGGAGACTGTAGGATGGCTGGGATGTGAGTGAATGGGGAGGTAGGAGCCTTGTTGTTGAGATCCTTCACACTCCCACCCCCACCTCCCCCTCCTTCACCTCACATCTCCCTCCCCCACCCAACTTCCCTAAACCTCCCCCTCCCTACTCCCACCACCCCTCCCCCCCCAGCGTCCCCACAGTTGAAACAATCATCGCTCACATGAACCATTGAATTAAGTTTAAATTAATTACGAGTCTGGTGATTATGAAGTCTCTCTTGTACACACACACACACACACACACACACACACACACACACACACACACACACACATATATATATATATATATATATATATATATATATATATATATATATATAATATATACCACGAACGAGTGGTATTGATCAATAACAACACTGCACTAGCCAGGGGTCGAACCCATGCTGCTTTGGCCCGCCTCATGGTGAGCGAAAAGTAGAATGAAATTAGCTTAGAGGCGTCCACACCACCGTGTGTCCTTGGGTAGCGAGTACAACATTCAGTCCTACTGGATGCGCTACTCTTAACGATTGTGTGGTTCAGTGGTCTAGAGCGTCATGTGTTTTCGCCCATCATTAGGAGGTCCAAAGCATCATGGGTTCGACCCTGGCTAGTGCAGTGTTGTTATTGATATATATATATATATATATATATATATATATAATATATATATATATATATATATATATATATATATATATATATATATATATATATATATATATATATATATATATATATATATATACTACATTATATTATTTTTATTAACACATCGGCCGTCTCCCACCAAGGCAGGGTGTCCCGAAAAAGAAAAACTTCTTTCATCATCATTCACTCCATCACTGTCTTGCCAGAGGGGTGCTTTACACTACAGTTATAAAACTGCAACATTAACACCCCTCCTTCAGAGTGCCGGCACTGTACTTTCCATCTCCAGGACTCAAGTCCGGCCTGCCGGTTTCCCTGAATCCCTTTATAAATGTTACCTTGCTCACACTCCAACAGCACGTTAAGTCCTAAAAACCATTTGTCTCCATTCGCTCCTAACACGCTCATGTATGCTTGCTGGAAGTCCACGCCCCTCGCACACAAAACCTCCTTTACCCCCTCCCTCCAACCTTTCCTAGGCCGACCTCTACCTCGCCTTCCCTCCACTACAGATTTATACACTCTCGAAGTCATTCTATTTCCTTACATCCTCTCTACATGTCCAAACCACCTCAACAACCCCTCCTCAGCCCTCTGGATAATAGTTTTGGTAATCCCGCACCTCCTCCCAATTTCCAAACTACGAATTCTCAGCATAATATTCACACCACACATTGCCCTCAGACACGACATCTCCACTGCCTCCAGCCTTCTCCTTGTTGCAACATTCACCACCCATGCTTCACACCCATATAAGACCGTTGTTATAACTATACTCTCATACATTCCCTCTGTGCTTCCAACGATATATATATATATATATATATATATATATATATATATATATATATATATATATATATATATATATATACATATATAATGTTGTGTAAGTGGTGACATGCATGTGTGTGTTTATAATTAACAAGTAAGTTATTTAGAGAGATAAACCTGGCAGAATTCCGTGCAAAATGACCTGAACCAAGTGAGAACAACAAAGACATCCAATTATTTTCAGAGTTCAGAACTAAAAAAAAAAGAAAAGAAAAAAAAAGAGAAAAAGGCTGGTGGTGCAGACAAAGCTGGGAGCCAAGGCTCTAAAAAAGACCCGAGGGATAAAAAAAATGGGGCTCCGGTTTTTTAAAAGCGAGGAAATGCGATATAAAAATTGAATTGACATTTGGGAAAAGGGAAAAAAAAAACATCAACACTTTTAGGAATCAAAGAGTTGAGTGTAGGCGGCTGTGAGGGGGAGAAGGGGTGGTAGATAGGCCTTTGTTAGCCTCAGCTGCGCCCTGGTAGAGGGCAGCAGGGGTAACCCTGTAACCCTGCACACCCTGTAAACACACACACACACACACACACACACACACACACACACACACACACACACACACACACACACACACACACACACACACACACACACACACACACACACACACACACCGTCTGGTTATACCTACCTAAACCCTCATAACCATAACCATAATTTTTCAAGGGATGGAGGAGCAAGCCAGCGGAAGGCCTCGGTCACATAACCAAAAGCTCCAGCTGCGGCTGGTCATCACATGACTTAAGACACTTGTCCTGTTTCCTGACCAACGTTACACACACCGCGTGGTTATACAGGGTGACCCAAGTGTCTGGACACACACGTCCTCCAGAAGCCTTCAGAAGGATTTTAAGGCCAGAAGTGTGTGTCCACACCGTGTACATCTCCCAGTGTATCCACACCGTGTACATCTCCCAGTGTGTCCACACCGTGTACATCTCCCAGTGTATCCACACCGTGTACATCTCCCAGTGTGTCCACACCGTGTACATCTCCCAGTGTATCCACACCGTGTACATCTCCCAGTGTGTCCACACCGTGTACATCTCCCAGTGTATCAACACCGTGTACATCTCCCAGTGTGTCCACACCGTGTACATCTCCCAGTGTATACACACCGTGTACATCTCCCAGTGTGTCCACACCGTGTACATCTCCCAGTGTATCCACACCGTGTACATCTCCCAGTGTGTCCACACCGTGTACATCTCCCAGTGTGTCCACACCGTGTACATCTCCCAGTGTGTCCACACCGTGTACATCTCCCAGTGTGTCCACAAAGTGTACATCTCCCAGTGTGTCCACACCGTGTACATCTCCCAGTGTGTCCACACCGTGTACATCTCTCAGTATGTCCACACCGTGTACATCTCCCAGTGTGTTCACACCGTGTACATCTTCCAGTGTGTCCACACCGTGTACATCTCTCAGTGTGTCCACACCGTGTACATCTCCCAGTGTGTCCACACCGTGTACATATCCCAGTGTGACCACACCGTGTACATCTCCCAGTATGTCTACACCGTGTATATCTCCCAGTGTGTCTACACCGTGTACATCTCCCAGTGTGTCCACACCGTGTACATCTCCCAGTGTGTCCACACCGTGTACATCTTCAAGTGTGTCCACACCGTGTACCTCTCTCAGTGTGTCCACACCGTGTACATCTCCCAGTGTGTCCACACCGTGTACATCTCCCAGTGTGTCCACACCGTGTACATCTCCCAGTGTGTCCACACCGTGTACATCTTCAAGTGTGTCCACACCGTGTACCTCTCTCAGTGTGTCCACACCGTGTACATCTCCCAGTGTGTCCACACCGTGTACATCTCCCAGTGTGTCCACACCGTATACATCTCCCAGTGTGTCCACACCGTGTACATCTCCCAGTGTGTCTACACCGTGTACATCTCCCAGTGTCCCCACACCGTGTACATCTCCCAGTGTGTCCACACCATGTACATTTCCCAGTGTGTCCACACCGTGTACGTCTCCCAGTGTTTCCACACCGTGTACATCTCCCATTGTGTCCACACCGTGTACATCTCAAAGTGTGTCCACATCGTGTACATCTCCCAGTGTGTCCACACCGTGTACATCTCCCATTGTGTCCACATCGTGTACATCTCCCAGTGTGTCCACATCGTGTACATCTCCCAGTGTGTCCACACCGTGTACATCTCCCAGTGTGTCCACACCGTGTACATCTCCCAATGTGTCCACACCGTGTACATCTCCCAGTGTGTCTACACCGTGTACATCTCCCAGTGTGTCCACACCGTGTACATCTCCCAGTGTGTCCACACCGTGTACATCTCCCAGTGTGTCTACACCGTGTACATCTCCCAGTGTGTCCAAACCGTGTACATCTCCCAGTGTGTCTACACCGTGTACATCTCCCAGTGTGTATACACCGTGTACATCTCCCAGTGTGTCCACACCGTGTACATCTCCCAGTGTGTCCACACCGTGTACATCTCCCAGTGTGTCTACACCGTGTACATCTCCCAGTGTGTCCACACCGTGTACATCTCCCAGTGTATCTACACCGTGTACATCTCCCAGTGTGTACATCTCCCACCAGGCCACGGGCCACCGTGGCCTGGTGGTCACTCTTAGAGAGTGAAAGTGAACTCTGGTGGTGAAGGTGACTAGCAGCCATGACTGAAACTTGCAGTAGTAGAGAGGCTTGAAACCCACTCCCCTTCAGGGGAGGCTCACTCAAGCCGATCAGAGGGACTCTTGATCCAGGGAACTGGACCTTCTCTCCTCTTCCACGGTTCAAACATGAATGCCTCAGTGACCCCCAGGGGATGTTTAACCCCTAACCGTTTAGCGCTCCCTCCTAAACAATATAATATTAATAATAATAATAATATTAATAATAATAATTCATACCCATTTATCTTCAACTGCGGTAATGTTATACTGAGTCAGTATATCTCTGTGTGTGTACACTGACACTGCCAGTATATCTGTGTACACTGACACTGCCAGTATATCTGTGTGTACACTTACACTGCCAGTATATCTGTGTACACTGACACTACCAGTATATCTGTCTGTGTACACTGACACTGCCAGTATATCTGTGTACACTGACACCACCAGTATATCTGTGTACACTGACACTACCAGTATATGTGTGTGTGTACACTGACACTGCCAGTATATGTGTGTGTACACTGACACTGCCAGTATATCTGTGTTCACTGACACTACCAGTATATCTGTGTGTGTACACTGACACTACCAGTATATCTGTGTGTGTACACTGACACTGCCAGTATATCTTTGTGTGTACACTGACACTACCAGTGTATGTGTGTGTGTACACTGACACTGCCAGTATATGTGTGTGTGTACACTGACACTACCAGTGTATGTGTGTGTGTACACTGACACTGCCAGTATATGTGTGTGTGTACACTGACACTACCAGTGTATGTGTGTGTGTACACTGACACTACCAGTGTATGTGTGTGTGTGTACACTGACACTACCAGTATATGTGTGTGTGTACACTGACACTACCAGTGTATGTGTGTGTGTACACTGACACTGCCAGTATATGTGTGTGTGTACACTGACACTGCTAGTATATCTGTGTGTGTGCACTGACACTACCAGTATATGTGTGTGTGTACACTGACACTACCAGTATATCTGTGTGTGTACACTGACACTACCAGTGTATGTGTGTGTGTACACTGACACTGCCAGTATATCTGTGTGCACTGACACTACCAGTATATCTGTGTGTGTACACTGACACTACCAGTATATCTGTGTGTGTACACTGACACTACCAGTGTATGTGTGTGTGTACACTGACACTGCCAGTATATGTGTGTGTGTACACTGACACTGCCAGTATATCTGTGTGCACTGACACTACCAGTAAATCTGTGTGTGTACACTGGCACTACCAGTATATGTGTGTGTACACTGACACTACCAGTATATGTGTGTGTACACTGACACTACCAGAATGAGGTAATCAGTCACTTAGTCTGGAGAATAGTGCATATGTGTCTAATTTACCAACTCGTCGGTTCTCTGAACCATTCATTCACATTCGCATCAGAGGTAAGGTTGGTCAGGAAACAGGACAAGTGTTTCTTGACGTTGGTAGGAGTCATATGACGAACCTTTTGGTGATCTGATCGAGGCCTTCTACTGATTTACCCGTCAATCCCTTTAAAAATTATGGTTATGATTATAAAGAGTTCTGGTGTACAGCCTATGCTGGGAGAAGTGGCTTATATACAGCAGTCAGGCGAGTAGAAGCAGGAGGAGGCGGAGTTATCAGTGGATAAATCCACTGCAATATCTTGAGATCTTGATACGGGAAATTCTTCTACGTTTGATTAACCTTCAGGCATAACCTACTTACACTAGTGGATTTGCCCACTGGTGACTCCACCGCCTCCTGCTTCTACTCACCTGACTACAGTATATAAGCCACTTCTCCCAGCATATGCTGTACTTTCCTCAAGATTGATGGACTGAACATATCGACTCCAGGATGAGGGACTGATTACCTCATTCTCCTCCACATCTTCCACTGTTTTTCTCTGTATTGGACTGAAGAAGCCACTGGCTGGTGAAACGTTTCCTCAATAAAGATTTCCAAATGTTGTAAAAGTGTCTCATTTATAAAAGCTTATCCCTTGGGTAGCACTGAAAACAACTTGGGCAAATATTTTTGTTAGTGGGTTTGGGTGTGAGAAGAACTTGCCTGGTATGAGCCAGTAGGCCTGTTGCGGTGCTCCTCCTTGCTCTTTCGATGGTACCACGTCTAAGTGAGTTGATGTTAGGTGCAAGGCGTCAGCAATTTCAGATGACTGGTCGAGGAGAGTGAAGATTACAATATACTTGTTTGATAAACGAGCGTTCTTATTGCAGGACTTCACTGCTGGTGATGCCACGTTTACTTATGTTATCGTGGCGTGAGTACAAGTGCAGAAGGTCGTGTTGGTTGGTCGGTTTTCGGAAGATTTTTGCAACGAAGATCGTGGTTGTCCTTAAGAGGCAGGTAAGTTTCCCCGTCTTTTAATAAACTGTTCATTTATCCACTATAATCTACCTTGTCCATAACTACTATCACATTTCCTTTGTCTGTTTCGTAAGGTGAAGTCCTCCAGGTTCTTTCTTTAATTCATGGTATAACTTTACAAATCTTTGAGGACAATTGTGTCGCAGAGGTGTGAGCAAAGTTCACACCTCTATTACAACAACTGTCCTCAAAGATTGTTAAGTTATACCATGAATTATGGAAGGATCCTGGAGGACTTCACCTTACGAAACAGACAAAGCAAATGTGATAGTAATTATGGACAAGGTAGATTATAGTGGAAAAAGTGAACATGTTATTAGAAGACGGGGAAATTAAATTGCCTCCTTAAAGAGAAGAACATTAAGGAGAGGAAGCGTATCGTCGACTCCCTCAACAATCCCACAATACCATTCCTTCAACAATCCCACAATACCATTCCTTCAACAATCCCACAATACCATTCCTTCAACAATCCCACAATACCATTCCTTCAACAATCCCACAATACCATTCCTTCAACAATCCCACAATACCATTCCTTCAACAATCCCACAATACTATTCCTTCAACAATCCCACAATACCATTCCTTCAACAATCCCACAATACCATTCCTTCAACAATCCCACAATACCATTCCTTCAACAATCCCACAATACCATTTCTTCAACAATCCCACAATACCAATCCTTCAACAATCCCACAATATCATTCCTTCAACAATCCCACAATACCATTCCTTCAACAATCCCACAATACCATTTCTTCAACAATCCCACAATACCATTCCTTCAACAATCCCACAATACCATTCCTTCAACAATCCCACAATACCATTCCTTCAACAATCCCACAATACCATTCCTTCAACAATCCCACAATACCATTCCTTCAACAATCCCACAATACCATTCCTTCAACAATCCCACAATACCATTCCTTCAACAATCCCACAATACCATTCCTTCAACAATCCCACAATACCATTCCTTCAACAATCCCACAATACCATTCCTTCAACAATCCCACAATACCATTCCTTCAACAATCCCACAATACCATTCCTTCAACAATCCCACAATACCATTCCTTCAACAATCCAACAATATCATTCCGTCAACAAAGCCACAAGAAGCCTCCCCTCAGTAAGGGGTTCACAGGAAGCATCCCCTCAATAAGGGGATTCACTTGAAGCCTCCCCTCGGTAAGGGGTGTTCACTGGAAGCCCCCCTTACCGAGGGGGGCTTCCGGAAGGTTCACCGGAAAGCTCCTCTCAGGGTTCACCGGAAGCCTCCTCTCAGGGTTCACCGGAAGCCTCCTCTCAGGGTTCACCGGAAGCCTCCCCTCAGGGTTCACCGGAAGCCTCCTCTCAGGGTTCACCGGAAGCCTCCTCTCAGGGTTCACCGGAAGCCTCCTCTCAGGGTTCACCGGAAGCCTCCTCTCAGGGTTCACCGGAAGCCTCTCAAGGTTCCCGGAAGCCTCCTCTCAGGCATCACCGGAAGCCTCCTCTGAGGGTTCTCCGGAAGCCTCCTTTCAGGGTTTAACCGGAAACCGCTCTCAAAGTTCACTGGAAGCCTCCTCTCAGGGTTCACCGGACGCCTCCTCTCAGGGTTTACCGGAAGCCTCCTCTCAGGGTTCACCGGAAACCTCCTCTCAGGGTTCACCGGAAGCCTCTCAAGGTTCCCGGAAGCCTCCTCTCAGGCATCACCGGAAGCCTCCTTTCAGGGTTTAACCGGAAGCCCGCTCTCAAAGTTCACCGGAAGCCTCCTCTCAACGAGGGGGTTTCACAGGAAACCACCATTGTCTTGAGAGCACAGAGGAGAGTCACGTGTCTCTGAACGAGGGTTTCCGGGAACGACCAGTAATGAGGGAACTAGCAGGAAGGCGCTAACGACTCAACCACTCTGAAGAGTCGTCCCGGCTGGTCGCCCGTAGCTACCAGGAAGGACTGTGGTCTGGGACTATCCTTAATACAGTGGCACATGCAGACACACCGGATAATAGTGAAAGTAGTAGCAATAGTACTAGTAGTAATGGTACTAGAAGTAGTGGTGCTAGAAGTAGTGGTGCTAGAAGTAGTGGTGCTAGAAGTAGTGGTACTAGAAGTAGTGGTACTAAAAGTAGTGGTGCTAGAAGTAGTGGTGCTAGAAGTAGTGGTGCTAGAAGTAGTGGTACTAGAAGTAGTGGTACTAGAAGTAGTGGTGCTAGAAGTAGTGGTGCTAGAAATAGTGGTGCTAGAAGTAGTGGTGCTAGAAGTAGTGGTACTAGAAGTAGTGGTACTAGAAGTAGTGGTGCTAGAAGTAGTGGTGCTAGAAGTAGTGGTACTAGAAGTAGTGGTGCTAGAAGTAGTGGTGCTAGAAGTAATGATACTAGTAGTTTACCTGGAGAGAGTTCCAGGGGTCAACGCCCCTGCGGCCCAGTCTGTGACCAGGCCTTATGTTGGATCAGAGCCTGATCAACCAGGCTGTTACTGCTGGCCGCACGCAGTCCAACGTACGAACCACAGCCTGGCTGGTCAGGCACCGACTTTAGGTGCCTGTCCAGTGCCCGCTTGAAGACAGTCAGGGGTCTATTGGTAATTACCCTTATGTATGCTGGGAGGCAGTTGAACAGTCTTGGGCCCCTGACACTTATTGTGTTGTCTCTCAACGTGCTAGTGGCACCCCTGCCACTAGTAGTGATACTAGCAGTACTAGTAGTAGAGGTACTACTATTAGTGGTACTATTAGTAGGGGTACTAATAGTAATGGTACTAGTACTGTAATAGTACTGGTAGTAGTGGTGCTAGTAGTGATCCTACTAGTACTAGTAGTGGTACTAGTAGCAGTGGTACTAGTACTAGTAGTGGTACTAGTAGCAGTGGAACTATTACTAGTAGTAGTGGTACTAGTAAACAATGGCCAGGAAACACTTGCCCTGTTTCCTGGCAGATCTTGCCTAACCTAACCTTGGGGAACCCCACATGTCATCAGCAAGGGTTGCCTAACCTAACCTTGGGGAACCCCACATGTCATCAGCAGGGGTTGCCTTACCTAACCTTGGGGAACCCCACATGTCATCAGCAGGGGTTGCCTTACCTAACCTTGGGGAACCCCACATGTCATCAGCAGGGGTTGCCTAACCTAACCTTGGGGAACCTCACATGTCATCAGCAAGGGTTGCCTAACCTAACCTTGGGGAACCCCACATGTCATCAGCAGGGGTTGCCTAATCTAACCTTGGGGAACCCCACATGTTATCAGCAGGGGTTGCCTAAACTAACCTTGGGGAATCCCACATGTCATCAGCAGGGGTTGCCTAACTTAACCTTGGGGAACCCCACACGTCATCAGCAGGGGTTGCCTAACCTAACCTTGGGGAACCCCACATGTTATCAGCAGGGGTTGCCTACCCTAACCTTGGGGAACCTCACATGTCATCAGCAGGGGTTCTGATCCTGTATTATTGACATTGAAAATATGTTTCATGTCGCTCAGGTAAGACTTAAGTCAATCTATAGTTCCTGTACCCATAGTCTGAAGTTCCTTACATAACATAAGAACATAAGAACATAAGAAAGGAGGAACACTGCAGCAGGCCTGTTGGCCCATACTAGGCAGGTCCTTCACAATCCGTCCCACTAACAGAATATTTGCTCAACCCAATTTTCAATGCTACCCAAGAAATAAGCTTTGACAATTCTACCCACTCATGCGCGAGTCCCACTCAAATCCAACCCTCTCACTCATGAATTTATCAACCTAAATTTGAAACTACCCAGGTCCTAGCTTCAATAACCCTACTAGGCAGACTGTTCCACTCATCAACTACCCTATTTCCAAACCAATACTTTCCTATATCCTTTCTAAATCTAAACTTATCTAACTTGAATCCATTATTGCGGGTTCTCTCTTGGAGAGATATCCTCAAGACCTTATTTATATCCCCTTTGTTAATACCCATTTTCCACTTGTATACCTCAATTGTAGGCAAATTACTAGAGTCAATTATAGCTGATATTATTAGAAGCCATCTAGATAACCATAATTTGATTAATGATACCCAGCATGGATTCACGAGGGGCCGTTCCTGCCTATCTAATTTATTAACCTTCTTCAGTAAAGCTTTTGAGGCTGTTGATCACGATAAAGAATTCGATATTGTTTATTTAGACTTTAGTAAGGCTTTTGATAGAGTACCACACCAGAGACTGTTAAAGAAAGTGGCAGCTCATGGCATTGGGGGGAAAAGTGCTGTCATGGATCGAGTCATGGCCTTCCAATAGGAAGCAGAGAGTGTGCATAAATGGGGTTAAATCCGAATGGGGACTTGTAACAAGTGGTGTTCCACAGGGATCAGTCTTAGGCCCATTGTTATTTATAATATATATCAATGACCTTGATGAGGGAATTACTAGTGATATGAGCAAATTCGCCGACGACACGAAGATAGGTAGGATAATTGATTCAAACATAGATGTCATAGAACTTCAGGAAGATTTAGACAAACTTAATTCGTGGTCAGAAAAGTGGCAGATGCAGTTCAATGTAGATAAATGCAAGGTTCTGAAGCTCGGGAGTGTCCATAACCAAGCACTTATAAGTTAAATAACGTAGAACTTAGCCATACAGATTGCGAGAAGGACTTGGGGGTGATGGTAAGCAGCAACCTTAAACCAAGACAGCAATGCCTAAGCGTACGTAATAAGGCAAATAGATTACTGGATTTATATCAAAGTGTTAGCAACAGAAGTCCAGAGGTTATATTACAGCTTTATACATCATTAGTAAGGCCTCACCTAGATTACGCAGCTCAGTTCTGGTCTCCATATTACAGAATGGACATAAATTCGTTAGAAAACATTCAGCGTAGAATGACTAAATTAATACATAGCATTAGAAATCTTCCTTACGAAGAAAGATTGAAGACCCTAAAATTACATTCACTTGTAAGACGTAGAATGAGGGGAGACATGATCGAGGTATACAAGTGGAAAATGGGTATTAACAAAGGGGATATAAATAAGGTCTTGAGGATATCTCTCCAAGAGAGAACCCGCAATAATGGATTCAAGTTAGATAAGTTTAGATTTAGAAAGGATATAGGAAAGTATTGGTTTGGAAATAGGGTAGTTGATGAGTGGAACAGTCTGCCTAGTAGGGTTATTGAAGCTAGGACCTTGGGTAGTTTCAAATTTAGGTTGGATAAATTCATGAGTGAGAGGGTTGGATTTGAGTGGGACTCGCGCATGAGTGGGTAGAATTGTCAAAGCTTATTTCTTGGGTAGCATTGAAAATTGGGTTGAGCAAATATTCTGTTAGTGGGACGGATTGTGAAGGACCTGCCTAGTATGGGCCAACAGGCCTGCTGCAGTGTTCCTCCTTTCTTATGTTCTTATTAGATAGGCAGGAACGGCCCCTCGTGAATCCATGCTGGGTATCATTAATCAAATTATGGTTATCTAGATGGCTTCTAATAATATCAGCTATAATTGACTCTAGTAATTTGCCTACAATTGAGGTCAGGCTTATTGGGCGGTAGTTTGACGGTAGTGACTTGTCCCCTGCTTTAAAAATAGGAATTACATTAGCCATCTTCCACATATCAGACACTACACCTGTTTGAAGAGATAAATTAAAAATGTTAGATATTGGTTCACAGAGTTCCATTTTGCATTCCTTAAGAACCCTTGCAAAAAGCTCATCAGGACCCGGCGATTTATTTTGTTTCAGTCGGTCCAGCTGTTTCATAATCATTTCGCTAGTGACTGTGATATTACATAATTTATCTTCTTCTGGGCCTCTGTAAAAATTAATTACTGGGATATTATTAATGTCTTCCTGTGTGAAAACCGAGAGAAAATAATTATTAAAAATAGAGCACATATCATTCTCCTTGTCAGTAAGATGCCCAAAGTTATTTTTAAGGGGACCTATCTTATCCCTAACTTTTGTTCTATAAACCTGGAAAAAACTTTTGGGTTAGTTTTGAATCCTAGCAACTTTAATTTCATAGTCCCGTTTAGATTTTCTTATTCCCTTTTTAACGTCCCTCTTAATGTCAGTATACTGATTTATAAGATGACCCTCACCTCTTTTTATGCGCCTATAAATTCCTTTCTTCTGCCCTAAAAGATATTTGAGCCTATTATTCATCCATTTTGGGTCATTTCTACTTGATCTAATTTCTTTATACGGGATAAATGTTCTTTGGGCAGCCTGTATAGTGTTAAGAAAACTGTCATATTGATACCTCTCTTCTTCACCCCAGTTGATAAGTGTTCTCTAAGTCCATTATAATCTGCTAAGCGTAAATCTGGGACCATTACTGAATTATCCCTACTATCATACATCCATTCAATGTTATTTTGCTCACATACCAACAGCAGGTCAAATAAAAAAAAAAAAACTGCCTGCCATTCCTAACACGCTCACATAAGCCCTGTTGGATGTTCAAGCCCTTAGCACTCAAAACCTTTACTCCCTCCCTCCAACCATTCCTTGAACGACCCTATCTCTCCTTCCCTCCACCCGAGATTAATATGCCCTCCTCGTGATTATATTTTGCTCCATCCTCTCTAGATATCAAAATCCACCTTACCAACCCCTCCTCAGCCATCTGAATAATACTCTTGATAACTACATATTTCCTAATCTCCAAACTCCAAATTCTTTGCATAATATTCACACCACACGACATCTGCACTGCCTCCAGCCTCCTCCTCGATACAACATTGATAACCCATACTTCACACCCATACAACAGCGCTGGTACCACTATACTCTGGTACATTTCTGTTTTTCTTCCATGGATAAAATTCTTTGTCTCCATAGTTGCCTCACTACACCAACCACCTTTTTTCCCTTCGTCAGTTCTATGGTTCACCTCATCTCTCATAGAACCCTCTGTGCTTCACTGTAAACACTTAATCCACACGTCCCTTACCTTTCATAAAGCTTTGGAAAAATAAACACATAAGCAGTATAATGTGATCCTTTATTGACAACGTTTCGCCCACGCAGTGGGCTTTATCGAGTCACAGACAGATCTACCTGGAAAATGAGCAACATGGAGATATATATAGGGTACAGTCAGGTGGAGAATGCTGGGTCAGGTGGAGAATGCTGGGTCAGGTGGAGAAAGCTGGGTCAGGTGGAGAATGCTGGGTCAGGTGGAGAATGCTGGGTCAGGTGGAGAATGCTGGGTCAGGTGGAGAATGCTGGGTCAGGTGGAGAATGCTGGGTCAGGTGGAGAATGCTGGGTCAGGTGGAGAATGCTGGGTCAGGTGGAGAATGCTGGGTCAGGTGGAGAATGCTGGGTCAGGTGGAGAATGCTGGGTCAGGTGGAGAATGCTGGGTCAGGTGGAGAATGCTGGGTCAGGTGGAGAATGCTGGGTCAGGTGGAGAATGCTGGGTCAGGTGGAGAAAGCTGGGTCAGGTGGAGAATGCTGGGTCAGGTGGAGAATGCTGGGTCAGGTGGAGAATGCTGGGTCAGGTGGAGAATGCTGGGTCAGGTGGAGAATGCTGGGTCAGGTGGAGAATGCTGGGTCAGGTGGAGAAAGCTGCATGTGAGTCTTATGTGTTTATTTTTCCATTGTGTCGGTATTTTATACCATTTATTTCCTTCATAAAGCTTTATTCCTCTGCAGTCCTACTCTGTCTTTACCCAGAATTCTTTCAACAATAACTCTACTAAACACTTTACCCGGTATACCTAACAGATTTATTCCCGTACAATAGGCCTAGAGTTATTAACTACTTCAGATACTCGAGAACTGGTACAAATCATTCTTATTTCAAGATAAACCTTATTACATAAGAACATAAGAAAGGAGGAACACTGCAGCAGGCCTGTTGGCCCATACTAGGCAAGTCCTTCACAATCCGTCCCACTAACAGAATATTTGCTCAACCCAATTTTCAATGCTACCCAATGCTACACAGAATCCATAATTTTTTTAGATAATAGTAGTTCTGAGGATGCAGGTACTTTGGGGATACAACAATGACTACAACCGTGGTCCTTTATTAGACCTTATCTTGGGTGTATGAACTATATGGCTTTGATAAGGTGTAAGAACTGTTGTTCGATGAAAGTTTCTCGGGCTGTGAGATTGTTTCTACAGTTCAATGTAGATAAATGCAAGGTTCTGAAGCTCGGGAGTGTCCATAACCCAAGCACTTATAAGTTAAATAACGTAGAACTTAGCCATACAGATTGCGAGAAGGAGAAGCCATCTAGATAACCATAATTTGATTAATGATACCCAGCATGGATTCACGAGGGGCCGTTCCTGCCTATCTAATTTATTAACCTTCTTCAGTAAAGCTTTTGAGGCTGTTGATCACGATAAAGAATTCGATATTGTTTATTTAGACTTTAGTAAGGCTTTTGATAGAGTACCGCACCAGAGACTGTTAAAGAAAGTGGCAGCTCATGGCATTGGGGGAAAAGTTCTGTCATGGATCGAGTCATGGCTCACCAATAGGAAGCAGAGAGTGTGCATAAATGGGGTTAAATCCGAATGGGGACTTGTAACAAGTGGTGTTCCACAGGGATCAGTCATAAGAACATAAGAATGGAGGAACACTGCAGAAGGCCTACTGGCCCATACAAGGCAGGTCCTAGGCCCATTGTTATTTATAATATATATCAATGACCTTGATGAGGGAATTACTAGTGATATGAGCAAATTCGCCGACGACACGAAGATAGGTAGGATAATTGATTCAAACATAGATGTCATAGAACTTCAGGAAGATTTAGACAAACTTAATTCGTGGTCAGAAAAGTGGCAGATGCAGTTCAATGTAGATAAATGCAAGGTTCTGAAGCTCGGGAGTGTCCATAACCCAAGCACTTATAAGTTAAATAACGTAGAACTTAGCCATACAGATTGCGAGAAGGACTTAGGGGTTATGGTAAGCAGCAACCTTAAACCAAGACAACAATGCCTAAGCGTACGTAATAAGGCAAATAGATTACTGGGATTTATATCAAGAAGTGTTAGCAACAGAAGTCCAGAGGTTATATTACAGCTTTATACATCATTAGTAAGGCCTCACCTAGATTACGCAGCTCAGTTCTGGTCTCCATATTACAGAATGGACATAAATTCGTTAGAAAACATTCAGCGTAGAATGACTAAATTAATACATAGCATTAGAAATCTTCCTTACGAAGAAAGATTGAAGACCCTAAAATTACATTCACTTGTAAGACGTAGAATGAGGGAGACATGATAAGAACATAAGAACATAAGAAAGGAGAACACTGCAGCAGGCCTGTTGGCCCATACTAGGCAGGTCCTTCACAATCCGTCCCACTAACAGAATATTTGCTCAACCCAATTTTCAATGCTACCCAGAAATAAGCTTTGACAATTCTACCCACTCATGCGCAGTCCCACTCAAATCCAACCCCTCTCCTCATGAATTTATCCAACCTAAATTTGAAACTACCCAAGGTCCTAGCTTCAATAACCCTACTAGGCGAGACTGTTCCACTCATCAACTACCTATTTCCAAACCAATACTTTCCTATATCCTTTCTAAATCTAAACTTATCTAACTTGAATCCATTATTGCGGGTTCTCTCTGGAGAATATCCTCAAGACCTTATTTATATCCCCTTTGTTAATACCCATTTTCCACTTGTATACCTCGATCATGTCTCCCTCATTCTACGTCTTACAAGTGAATGTAATTTTAGGTCTTCAATCTTTCTTCGTAAGGAAGATTTCTAATGCTATGTATTAATTTAGTCATTCTACGCTGAATGTTTTCTAACGAATTTATGTCCATTCTGTAATATGGAGACCAGAACTGAGCTCGTAATCTAGGTGAGGCCTTACTAATGATGTATAAAGCTGTAATATAACCTCTGGACTTCTGTTTAACACTTCTTGATATAAATCCCAGTAATCTATTTGCCTTATTACGTACGCTTAGGCATTGCTGTCTTGGTTTAAGGTTGCTGCTTACCATCACCCCCAAGTCCTTCTCCAATCTGTATGGCTAAGTTCTACGTTATTTAACTTATAAGTGCTTGGGTTATGGACACTCCAAGCTTCAGAACCTGCATTTATCTACATTGAACTGCATCTCCACTTTCTGACCAGGATTGAGTCTGTCTAAATCCTCCTGAAGTTCCCTGACATCTACGTTAGAATCAATTATCCTACCTATCTTCGTGTCGTCGCGAATTTGCTTATATCACTAGTAATTCCCTCATCAAGGTCATTGATATATATTATAAATAACAACGGCTAAGACTGATCTGTGGAACACCACTTGTTACAGATCCCACTGATTTAACCCATTTATGCACACTCTGCTTCCTATTGGTGAGCCATGACTCGATCCATGACAGCACTTTTCCCCAATGCCATGAGCTGCCACTTTCTTTAACAGTCTCTGGTGCGGTACTCTATCAAAGCCTTACTAAAGTCTAAATAAACAATATCGAATTTCTTTATCGTGATCAACAGCCTCGAAAGCTTTACTGAAGAAGGTTAATAAATTAGATAGGCAGGAACGGCCCCTCGTGAATCCATGCTGGGTATCATTAATCAAATTATGGTTATCTAGATGGCTTAAATTATGGTTATCTAGATGGCTTAATTTATTAACCTTCTTCAGTAAAGCTTTTGAGGCTGTTGATCACGATAAAGAATTCGATATTGTTTATTTAGACTTTAGTAAGGCTTTTGATAGAGTACCGCACCAGAGACTGTTAAAGAAAGTGGCAGCTCATGGCATTGGGGGAAAAGTGCTGTCATGGATCGAGTCATGGCTCACCAATAGGAAGCAGAGTGTGCATAAATGGGGTTAAATCCGAATGGGGACTTGTAACAAGTGGTGTTCCACAGGATCAGTCTTAGGCCCATTGTTATTTATAATATATATCAATGACCTTGATGAGGGAATTACTAGTGATATGAGCAAATTCGCCGACGACACGAAGATAGGTAGGATAATTGATTCAAACATAGATGTCATAGAACTTCAGGAAGATTTAGACAAACTTAATTCGTGGTCAGAAAAGTGGCAGATGCAGTTCAATGTAGATAAATGCAAGGTTCTGAAGCTCGGGAGTGTCCATAACCCAAGCACTTATAAGTTAAATAACGTAGAACTTAGCCATACAGATTGCGAGAAGGACTTGGGGGTGATGGTAAGCAGCAACCTTAAACCAAGACAGCAATGCCTAAGCGTACGTAATAAGGCAAATAGATTACTGGGATTTATATCAAGAAGTGTTAGCAACAGAAGTCCAGAGGTTATATTACAGCTTTATACATCATTAGTAAGGCCTCACCTAGATTACGCAGCTCAGTTCTGGTCTCCATATTACAGAATGGACATAAATTCGTTAGAAAACATTCAGCGTAGAATGACTAAATTAATACATAGCATTAGAAATCTTCCTTACGAAGAAAGATTGAAGACCTAAAATTACATTCACTTGTAAGACGTAGAATGAGGGAGACATGATCGAGGTATACAAGTGGAAAATGGGTATTAACAAAGGGGATATAAATAAGGTCTTGAGGATATCTCTCCAAGAGAGAACCCGCAATAATGGATTCAAGTTAGATAAGTTTAGATTTAGAAAGGATATAGGAAAGTATTGGTTTGGAAATAGGGTAGTTGATGAGTGGAACAGTCTGCCTAGTAGGGTTATTGAAGCTAGGACCTTGGGTAGTTTCAAATTTAGGTTGGATAAATTCATGAGTGAGAGGGTTGGA
This sequence comes from Cherax destructor, assembly GCA_009830355.1. Classification (NCBI taxonomy): domain Eukaryota; kingdom Metazoa; phylum Arthropoda; class Malacostraca; order Decapoda; family Parastacidae; genus Cherax; species Cherax destructor. Next base: position 44,622 of record WNWK01013537.1, read on the forward strand.
TTTGAGTGGGACTCGCGCATGAGTGGGTAGAATTGTCAAAGCTTATTTCTTGGGTAGCTTTGAAAATTGGGTTGAGCAAATATTCTGTTAGTGGGATGGATTGTGAAGGACCTGCCTAGTATGGGCCAACAGGCCTGCTGCAGTGTTCCTCCTTTCTTATGTTCTTATGTTCTTGTGAATGAATGGTTCAGAGAACCGACGAGTTGGTAAATTAGACACATATGCAACGACTTTTTAGAAGTAGTTCAGGATTGCTTTTTGAAGCAGTTTGTAACAGAACCTACAAGGGGAAATAACATAAGAACATAAGAACATAAGAATGGAGGAACACTGCAGAAGGCCTACTGGCCCATACAAGGCAGGTCCTTATCAAAACCACCACTACCTAAGAATTTACTCCTGTACTCACGACACTAATCAAACCCAGCCCCTCCCACTCATATATTTGTCCAATCTCTTTTTAAAGCCACCCACTTGACTTGGTTCTGGCAAGCAAGGAAACCCTTGTTAATAATTTAGAAATTACAGAGGAACTCGGCTCAAGCGACCACAAGTCAATTACCTTTAGCATTGAATGGATGTATGATAGTAGGGATAATTCAGTAATGGTCCCAGATTTTCGCTTAGCAGATTATAATGGACTTAGAGAACACTTATCAACTGTGGACTGGGGTGAAGAAGAGAGGTATCAATATGACAGTTTTCTTAACACTATACAGGCTGCCCAAAGAACATTTATCCCGTATAAAGAAATTAGATCAAGTAGAAATGACCCAAAATGGATGAATAATAGGCTCAAATATCTTTTAGGGCAGAAGAAAGGAATTTATAGGCGCATAAAAAGAGGTGAGGGTCATCTTATAAATCAGTATACTGACATTAAGAGGGACGTTAAAAGGGAATAAGAAAATCTAAACGGGACTATGAAATTAAAGTTGCTAGGGATTCAAAAACTAACCCAAAAGTTTTCCAGGTTTATAGAACAAAAGTTAGGGATAAGATAGGTCCCTTAAAAATAAATTTGGGCATCTTACTGACAAGGAGAATGATATGTGCTCTATTTTTAATAATTATTTTCTCTCGGTTTTCACACAGGAAGACACTAATAATATCCCAGTAATTAATTTTTACAGAGGCCCAGAAGAAGATAAATTATGTAATATCACAGTCACTAGCGAAATGATTATGAAACAGCTGGACCGACTGAAACAAAATAAATCGCCGGGTCCTGATGAGCTTTTTGCAAGGGTTCTTAAGGAATGCAAAATGGAACTCTGTGAACCAATATCTAACATTTTTAATTTCTCTCTTCAAACAGGTGTAGTGTCTGATATGTGGAAGATGGCTAATGTAATTCCTATTTTTAAAGCAGGGGACAAGTCACTACCGTCAAACTACCGCCCAATAAGCCTGACCTCAATTGTAGGCAAATTACTAGAGTCAATTATAGCTGATATTATTAGAAGCCATCTAGATAACCATAATTTGATTAATGATACCCAGCATGGATTCACGAGGGCCGTTCCTGCCTATCTAATTTATTAACCTTCTTCAGTAAAGCTTTTGAGGCTGTTGATCACGATAAAGAATTCGATATTGTTTATTTAGACTTTAGTAAGGCTTTTGATAGAGTACCGCACCAGAGACTGTTAAAGAAAGTGGCAGCTCATGGCATTGGGGAAAAGTGCTGTCATGGATCGAGTCATGGCTCACCAATAGGAAGCAGAGAGTGTGCATAAATGGGGTTAAATCGAATGGGGACTTGTAACAAGTGGTGTTCCACAGGGATCAGTCTTAGGCCCATTGTTATTTATAATATATATCAATGACCTTGATGAGGGAATTACTAGTGATATGAGCAAATTCGCCGACGACACGAAGATAGGTAGGATAATTGATTCAAACATAGATGTCATAGAACTTCAGGAAGATTTAGACAAACTTAATTCGTGGTCAGAAAAGTGGCAGATGCAGTTCAATGTAGATAAATGCAAGGTTCTGAAGCTCGGAGTGTCCATAACCCAAGCACTTATAAGTTAAATAACGTAGAACTTAGCCATACAGATTGCGAGAAGGACTTAGGGGTTATGGTAAGCAGCAACCTTAAACCAAGACAACAATGCCTAAGCGTACGTAATAAGGCAAATAGATTACTGGGATTTATATCAAGAAGTGTTAGCAACAGAAGTCCAGAGGTTATATTACAGCTTTATACATCATTAGTAAGGCCTCACCTAGATTACGCAGCTCAGTTCTGGTCTCCATATTACAGAATGGACATAAATTCGTTAGAAAACATTCAGCGTAGAATGACTAAATTAATACATAGCATTAGAAATCTTCCTTACGAAGAAAGATTGAAGACCCTAAAATTACATTCACTTGTAAGACGTAGAATGAGGGAGACATGATCGAGGTATACAAGTGGAAAATGGGTATTAACAAAGGGGATATAAATAAGGTCTTGAGGATATCTCTCCAAGAGAGAACCCGCAATAATGGATTCAAGTTAGATAAGTTTAGATTTAGAAAGGATATAGGAAAGTATTGGTTTGGAAATAGGGTAGTTGATGAGTGGAACAGTCTGCCTAGTAGGGTTATTGAAGCTAGGACCTTGGGTAGTTTCAAATTTAGGTTGGATAAATTCATGAGTGAGAGGGGTTGGATTTGAGTGGGACTCGCATGAGTGGGTAGAATTGTCAAAGCTTATTTCTTGGGTAGCATTGAAAATTGGGTTGAGCAAATATTCTGTTTGTGGGACGGATTGTGAAGGACCTGCCTAGTATGGGCCAACAGGCCTGCTGCAGTGTTCCTCCTTTCTTATGTTCTTATGTTCTTATGCATCTGCCACTTTTCTGACCACGAATTAAGTTTGTCTAAATCTTCCTGAAGTTCTATGACATCTATGTTTGAATCAATTATCCTACCTATCTTCGTGTCGTCGGCGAATTTGCTCATATCACTAGTAATTCCCTCATCAAGGTCATTGATATATATTATAAATAACAATGGGCCTAAGACTGATCCCTGTGGAACACCACTTGTTACAAGTCCCCATTCGGATTTAACCCCATTTATGCACACTCTGCTTCCTATTGGTGAGCCATGACTCGATCCATGACAGAACTTTTCCCCCAATGCCATGAGCTGCCACTTTCTTTAACAGTCTCTGGTGCGGTACTCTATCAAAAGCCTTACTAAAGTCTAAATAAATAAACAAATGGTTCACAGTATCTCTAGGATCACTCTACCTGTGAAATTCACTAACGACATCTGGGTTCTTATGTGATCTATCAAATTAATTAAGGATGTATCGGTTGAGGGAGATCTGTAACCTGACAGGTAACTATGTTAATCATTAAGGTAATTAACTGCTTGCTAATAAACTGCTTTCTCCAGAATTTTCTATATTACGGTGAGAATATTAACAGGCTAATATCCGACTTATTTTTTTCTTGGCACTGGGAGTGACTCTGGCCGCCTTGAGGTCATCTGACACAGTAATGGTGGTGATGGATATTAATAATATAATAATATCTTTATTTGTTACAAGTACAAGGTATACAGGCCTAGCTGACATCAATGATATACTACTATAAAGAAAGCTGAGCATTTCGGGGAAATTAGGTCAGTGTCCCAGGATGCGACTCACACCAGTTGACTAGCACCCAGGTACCCATTTTACTGATGAGTGAACATAGACAACAGGTGTAAGAAAACAAGCCTAATGTTTCTACCCTGGCTGGGAATCGAACCCAGACCCTCGCCGTGTGAAGGGAGAGCCTTAGCCACCAGGCCACCAGAGCCGTGTTAGGACTCTGGTTGTAATGCTTGGTGGTCCGGCGCATTTTTGGGTTTGAATTTAGTTCTTTCAGCGCAAATTCATAAGATGCTGTTACTGTAGTAGATTTTAAGATGATTGGAGTCTGCATCTAAGTTATTTGGTGGATCTGACAGCTTACTGTGTAGTGCTGGTGGACCTGACAGCTTACTGTGTAGTGCTGGTGGACCTGACAGCTTACTGTGTAGTGTTGGTGGACCTGACAGCTTACTGTGTAGTGCTGGTGGACCTGACAGCTTACTGTGTAGTGCTGGTGGACCTGACAGCTTACTGTGTAGTGCTGATGGACCTGACAGCTTACTGTGTAGTGTTGGTGGACCTGACAGCTTACTGTGTAGTGCTGGTGGACCTGACAGCTTACTGTGTAGTGTTGGTGGACTTGACAGCTTACTGTGTAGTGCTGGTGGACCTGACAGCTTACTGTGTAGTGCTGGTGGACCTGACAGCTTACTGTGTAGTGCTGGTGGACCTGACAGCTTACTGTGTAGTGCTGGTTGACCTGACAGCTTACTGTGTAGTGCTGGTGGACCTGACAGCTTACTGTGTAGTGCTGGTGGACCTGAAAGCTTACTGTGTAGTGCTGGTGGATCTGACAGCTTACTGTGTAGTGCTGGTGGACCTGACAGCTTACTGTGTAGTGCTGGTGGACCTGACAGCTTACTGTGTAGTGCTGGTGGACCTGACAGCTTACTGTGTAGTGCTGGTGGACCTGACAGCTTACTGTGTAGTGCTGGTGGACCTGACAGCTTACTGTGTAGTGTTGGTGGACCTGACAGCTTACTGTGTAGTGTTGGTGGACCTGACAGCTTACTGTGTAGTGTTGGTGGACCTGACAGCTTACTGTGTAGTGTTGGTGGACCTGACAGCTTACTGTGTAGTGTTGGTGGACCTGACAGCTTACTGTGTAGTGTTGGTGGACCTGACAGCTTACTGTGTAATGTTAAGTAAAAGGACATAAATGCAACTAATGTGACATTTTATTGTGGCAACGTTTCTCCTTTGATATACCTTTGAAGAGTTTCGAGAGTATCTACTCTCTGAGCCCGGCCATGGGCCAGGCTCGTCTGGTGCTTGCCTGGTCAACCAGGCTGTTGCTGCTGGAGGCCCGCTGCCCCACATATCCATCACAGCCTGGTTGATCTGGCACCTGGTGAAGATATTTGTCCAGTTTCCTCTTGAAGGCTTCTACACTGGTTCCAGCCGTGTTTCGGATATCTTCTGGTAAGATGTTGAATAGTCTGGGACCCCGGATGTTAATACAGTGCTCCCGTATTGTCCCCACCGCACCCCTGCTCCTCACTGGGTTTATTTTACACTTTCTCCCATATCTCTCACTCCAGTATGTTGTTATGGCAGTGTGCAGATTTGGGACCAGGCCCTCAAGTACTTTCCATGTATATATTATCATGTATCTCTCTCCTCCGCTCCAATGAGTACATGTTCAAGACTTGAAGGCGTTCCCATAATTTAGATGTTTCAATGGCTCAATGTGAGCCGTAAACGATCTCTGGATTTGTTCCAGCTCTGCTATTTCTCCTGCCCTGAACGGGGCCGTCAGCACTGAGCAGTATTCTAAGTGAGGGAGCACTAGCGATTTGAATAGTGTCACCATCGGCATTATTTCCCTTGTTTTGAAAGTTCTCAATACCCACCCCGTCATCTTCCTGGCTGTTGTGATCTTTGTCTTGTTATGGTCTTTAAACGACAGATCAGCAGACATAATTATTCCCAAGTCCTTTACGTGTTCCTTTCGTTCTATGTGGTGACCCTCTTGCGTTTTGTATATAGTGTTCCTTTTGAGTTCTTCATTTTTCCATACCTAAGCAGCTGAAACTTATCACCATTGAACGTCATGTTGTTCTCCACTGCCCATTGGAAGACCTTGCTTATGTCCTCCTGTAATTTTTCAGTGTCCTCTACCGTAGTGACTTTCATGCTTATTTTAGTGTCATCTGCAAATGATGATACAAAAGTGTGCTGGGTGTTTTTATCTATGTCTGCTATGAGGATGAGAAACAGCAGAGGTGCCAGGACAGGTGCCTTGGGGCACTGAGCTTTTGACCTCGCTGATGCTGGATCTTGCCCTGTTCACTACTACTTTTTGTGTTCTTTGTGTTAGGAACTCAAAAATCCATCTGCCTACCTTCCCCGTAATGCCTATGGCCCTCATTTTGTGCGATATCACTCCATGATCGCATTTGTCAAACGCCTTTGCAAAATCTGTGTAAATCACATCTGCGTTTTGGTCGTCCTCCAATGCCTCCGTAATTCTGTCATAATGGTTCAGCAGCTGTGACAGGCATGATCGACCCGCTCTAAAGCCATGCTGGTTCGGGTTATGTTGGTTGTGCTGGTCCATGAACTTTGTAATCTGCCGTCTCATCACTCTTTCAAAGATTTTTATGATGTGAGAAGTGAGGGCTACTGGTCTGTAATTTTTAGCTAGTGCTCTACTACCTCCCTCATGCAAAGGAGCTATGTCTGCACTCTTAAGGCCTCTGGAATTTCACCTAGATCTAAGCTCTTTCTCCACAGAATACTAAGGGCTCTTGCTAATGGTACTTTGCACTGCTTTATAAATAAAGCATTCCATGAATCTGGTCCAGGTGCTGAGTGAGTGGGCATGTTGGCCATTTCTTTTTCGAAATCTATGGGATTTGTACTAATGTCGGTTAGGTGGTCTGCGCAGCCTTCTGCTGGAGTGAAAAATATTTCTGCATTTTCTACCTTCCTGTCATTTAGTGGGTTGCTGAACACTGACTCATACTGTTCTTTTAGAATTTCACTCATTTCCTGTTCATCGTCCGTATACGAATCTCCTCTCAATAATGGTCCAATGCCTAGTAGGGTTATTGAAGCTAGGACCTTGGGTAGTTTCAAATTTAGGTTGGATAAATTCATGAGTGAGAGGGGTTGGATTTGAGTGGGATTCGCGCATGAGTGGGTAGAATTGTCAAAGCTTATTTCTTGGGTAGCATTGAAAATTGGATTGAGCAAATATTCTGTTAGTGGGACGGATTGTGAAGGACTTGCCTAGTATGGGCCAACAGGCCTGCTGCAGTGTTCCTCCTTTCTTATGTTCTTATGTTCTTATGTTCTACAGGTAGTTCTTAGCTTGGATTTTGCATAGGAGTAGAAATATTTTGGGTTTCTTGCAATATCCTGTATGGCTCTTTGTTCCCTATTGGTGGTCGAGGTAGTAGTGATATAAGTAGTAGTAGTAGTAGTAATACAATAAGGTAGAACAATCAATATGCACATGAGTAAAAGGTGATAAAACAAATACTTGGGTAGTATAACAATAGGTTAGACAAATATTTTTGCTGGAGGTTGAAATATAGAAGGCCTGTAGGAGTGTTCCACATCTACGATGCGCTTGTGTTGAATTAGCAGGAGAGACTATGTGGTGGTATGGTTAACTGTTTTCAGGAGGATTCTTGCTAAGACTTCAGAGATGATGAAGCTGCCTTTGTTTTGTTTAATTGTGTTAGAAACAGAGATAAGTGCTGATTCAAGGCATTTGCGTCTACGGAAATCAGTTTCTTTGATTACTAGTCGGGCGTCTTTGAATTTCATGAGATGATTGTTGGAATTTCGGTGTTGTACGCAGGCGTTGTTCAGGTTATCGACTGGTTCATGGTCTACACTATGGAAATAAATGGTATAAAATACCGACACAATGGAAAAATAAACACATAAGCAAGCACTTATAAGTTCAACCCAAGCACTTATAAGTTAAACCCAAGCACTTATAAGTTAAATAACGTAGAACTTAGCCATACAGATTGCGAGAAGGACTTGGGGGTGATGGTAAGCAGCAACCTTAAACCAAGACAGCAATGCCTAAGCGTACGTAATAAGGCAAATAGATTACTGGGATTTATATCAAGAAGTGTTAGCAACAGAAGTCCAGAGGTTATATTACAGCTTTATACATCATTAGTAAGGCCTCACCTAGATTACGCAGCTCAGTTCTGGTCTCCATATTACAGAATGGACATAAATTCGTTAGAAAACATTCAGCGTAGAATGACTAAATTAATACATAGCATTAGAAATCTTCCTTACGAAGAAAGATTGAAGACCTAAAATTACATTCACTTGTAAGACGTAGAATGAGGGAGACATGATCGAGGTATACAAGTGGAAAATGGGTATTAACAAAGGGGATATAAATAAGGTCTTGAGGATATCTCTCCAAGAGAGAACCCGCAATAATGGATTCAAGTTAGATAAGTTTAGATTTAGAAAGGATATAGGAAAGTATTGGTTTGGAAATAGGGTAGTTGATGAGTGGAACAGTACATAAGAACATAAGAACATAAGAAAGGAGGAACACTGCAGCAGGCCAGTTGGCCCATACTAGTTCAGTCTGCCTAGTAGGGTTGTTGAAGCTGGGACCTTGGGTAGTTTCAAATTTAGGTTGGATAAATTCATGAGTGAGAGGGGTTGGATTTGAGTGGGACTCGCGCATGAGTGGGTAGAATTGTCAAAGCTTATTTCTTGGGTAGCTTTGAAAATTGGGTTGAGCAAATGTTCTGTTGGTGGGATGGATTGTGAAGGACCTGCCTAGTATGGGCAGGTAGATAGAGGTATCATATTGATACCTCTCTTCTTCACCCCAGTCCACAGTTGATAAGTGTTCTCTAAGTCCATTATAATCTGCTAAGCGAAAATCTGGGACCATTACTGAATTATCCCTACTATCATACATCCATTCAATGCTAAAGGTAATTGACTTGTGGTCGCTTGAGCCGAGTTCCTCTGTAATTTCTAAATTATTAACAAGGGTTTCCTTGCTTGCCAGAACCAAGTCAAGTAGGTTATTTCCCTTGTAGGTTCTGTTACAAACTGCTTCAAAAAGCAATCCTGAACTACTTCTAAAAGTCGTTAGATTCTAAATTCCCTGTCATGAAATTCCAATCAATCTGACTAAAGTTAAAGTTCCCTAGAATTACTACGTTATCGTGTCTTGTGGCCTTAACAATTTCCTCCCAAAGTAGTCTCCCTTGTTCCCTATCTAAGTTTGGAGGACGGTAAATCACGCCTAAAATCAGTTTTCACACCCTCTGAAAATTCTATCCAGACAGACTCTGTATGATTAGTATAATACACTTTTAAAGACCCTCCTTTCTCTTTACCTTCCTGTCCATTCTGTTTACCACTATACTATTTCTGTCCTTTTTTGTTAAGATTTTTATATCAAAGCCTAGATCTATTTTCGACATTCATTATTTTCCATTTCTAAACCCATACTTAACTAATCCTAGTTTAAGTCCTAAAAACCCCTCAACTGAACTAGCAAGAAAATCCACACCTATCCAGGGCAGGTGTGGATTTTCTTGCTAGTTCAGTTGAGGTGTTGTTAGACTTTAAACTAGGATTAGTTAGAGGTATGGTTTAGAAATGGAAAATAATGAATGTCGAAATATAGATCTAGGCTTTGATATAAAACTTAACAATAACAAGGACAGAAATAGGTATAGTGGTAAAACAGAATGGAGCAGAAGGAAAAGAAAGGAGGTCTTTAAAGGTATTATACAAATAGTCGTAGTGCTAGGAATAAGATGGACGATTTGAGATTATTTGCAAGTGCAGGTAACATTGATGTATTTGCCATAACTGAGACGTGGTTCAATGAAAATAGGGACATGCCTGCTGAATGTCATATACAGGGTTTTAAATTGTTCCAAGTAGACAGAAGTTTCGGGAAGGGGGTGGAGTGGCACTGTATGTCCGAGATCGCTTGAACTGTTGCATAAAAAGGGATAAAGTCTGAAATACACATACAGAGTCTGTCTGGATAGAATTTTCAGAGGGCATGAAAATTGATTTTAGGTGTGATATACCGTCCCCCAAACTTAGATAGGGACCAAGGGAGACTACTATGGGAGGAAATTGTTAAGGCCACAATGCACGATAACGTAGTTATTCTGGGTGACTTCAACTTTAGTCAAATTGATTGGAATTTTTGACTGGGAATTTAGAATCTAACGACTTCTTAGATGTAGTTCAAGATTGTTTTTTGAAGCAGTTTGTGACAGAACCTACAAGGGAAATAACCTGCTTGACTTAGTTCTGGCAAACAAGGAAACCCTTGTTAATAATTTAGAAATTACAGAGGAACTCGGCGCAAGCGACCACAAATCAATTACCTTTGGCATTGAATGGAAGTTTCATAGTACGAATAACTCAGTAACGGTCCCAGATTTTCGCTTAGCAGATTACAATGGACTTAGAGAACACTTATCATCTGTGGACTGGGGTAATGAAGATAGCTATCAATATGACAGTTTTCTGAACACTATACATGCTGCCCAAATAACATTTATCCCATATAAGAAATTAGATCGAATAGAAATGACCCAAAATGGATGAATAATAGGCTCAAATATCTTTTAGGGCAGAAGAAAGGAGTTTATAGGCGTATCAAAAGAGGTGAGGGTCATCTTATGAGTCAGTAT
>WNWK01013538.1:0-54907 GCA_009830355.1 Cherax destructor
AATGCTGGTGTGTTACAAACAATACCTGGATAATGCTGGAGTGTTGCAAACAATACCTGGATAATGCTGGTGTGTTACAAACAATTCCTGGATAATTCTGGTGTGATACAAACAATACCTGGATAATTCTGGTGTGTTACAAACAATACCTGGATAATGTGTGTGTTACAAACAATACCTGGATAATACCTGTGTTACAAACAATACCTGGATAATGCCAGTGTTACAAACAATACCTGGATAATGCTGGTGTTACAAACAATACTGGATAATGCCATTGTTACAAACAATACCTGGATAATGCCAGTGTTACAAACAATACCTGGATAATGCTGGAATCTTTCCTCTCCTTGGCTTCATTTTCCTCTTGATTTAAACTGTTGATACCAAATATATCGTGCATGAACTGCGCCTTCATTAAAAACATGATGGCAACTCCCTGACTGCAACAACAAACAATAATGTTAGTGAGACTTGTAGCAAAAATATTAAATTATTATTATTATTATGAAAACTAAGTGGTAACCCCAGCAGGGTGATAGAGCAGTGCATGGTAGAGTTTGTAAGGTCAGTGAGGAGTGTTAAAAGAAGTACAGAGGTACCCCGAGTTTCGTACTTTATTCGTTCCAGAAGACTGTTCGAGTTCCGTTACCGAACTACAGTGGACCCCCGCCTAACGAGCACCCCGGAAATCGTACAATTATGTAGGTATAATATTGTAAGTGCTTGTGGAAGTGTATTTTTGGGGGTCTGAAATAGACTAACCTACTTGACATTATTTCTTAAGGAAGTAAATTCGTTCGGTAATGGCACTTGAGCAGGCTTCTGCAATGAATTTTGCTCGTTAGGCAGGGGTCCACTGTAATTTGTTCCCATAAGGAATAATGTAAATTAGATTAGTCCATTTCAGACCCCCAAAAATACACTTACAAAAGCACTTACAATAATACACTTACATAATTGTTCAAGTTGGGAGCTGTACGAAACTCGAGGTACCACTGTATAATCAAATGTTCTGTAATAAATAGGTGATATTAACTGTGAAAACTCCATGGGAAAGTGGAACAGAATTCTTCCTCCGTAAGCCATGCGTGTCGTAAGAGGCGACTAAAATGCCGGGAGCAAGGGGCTAGTAACCCCTTCTCCTGTATATATTACTAAAGTTAAAAAGAGAAACTTTTGTTTTTCTCTTTGGGCCACCCCACCTTGGTGGGAAACGGCCGACTTGTTAAAAAAAAAAAAAAAAAAAAAAATTAACTGTGAAAATGTGTTTTAGTTTTTATCGACATGAAGGAGAGGGTTTATATTGGAGTTTAATGTTCTATATAGTATATATACAGTGGACCCTCGGTTAACGAATACCCCGGAAATTGTACAATTATGTAAGTATAATATTATAAGTGCATGTGGAAGTGTATTTTTGGGGGTCTGAAATAGACTAACCTTTTTTTTTTTTTTTTAACACATCGGCGATTCCCACCAAGGCAGGGTGGCCCGAAAAGAAAAACTTTCATCATCATTCACTCCATCACTGTCTTGCCAGAAGGGTGCTTTACACTACAGTTATAAACTGCAACATTAACACCCCTCCTTCAGAGTGCCGGCACTGTACTTCCCATCTCCAGAACTCAAGTCCGCCTGCCGGTTTCCCTGAATCCTTCATAAATGTTACTTTGCTCACACTCCAACAGCACGTCAAGTATTAAAACCATATGCCTCCATTCACTCCTATCAAATACGCTCACACATGCTTGCTGGAAGTCCAAGCCCCTCGCACAAAAACTTCCTTTACCCCTCCCTCCAACCTTTCCTAGGCCGACCCCTACCCCGCCTTCCCTCCACTACAGATTTATACACTCTCGAAGTCACTCTGTCTCGTTCCATTCTCTCTACATGTCCAAACCACCTCAACAACCCCTCCTCAGCTCTCTGAACAATCGTTTTGGTAATCCCGCACCTCCTCCTAATTTCCAAACTCCGAATTCTCTGCATTATATTCACACCACACATTGACCTCAGACATGACATCTCCACTGCCTCCAGCCTTCTCCTCGTTGCAACATTCATCACCCATGCTTCACACCCATATAAGAGCGTTGGTATAACTATACTCTCATACATTCCCTCTTTACTTCCATGGACAAGGTTCTTTGTCTCCACAGACCCAAGTGCTCCACTCACCCTTTTCCCCTCATCAATTCTATGATTCACCTCATCCTTCATAGACCCATCCGCCGACATGTCCACTCCCAAATATCTGAATACATTCACCTCCTCCATACTCTCTCCTCCAATCTGATATCCAATCTTTCGTCACCTATTCTTTTTGTTATCCTCATCACCTTACTCTTTCCTATATTCACTTTCAATTTTCTTCTTTTACACACCCTACCAAATTCATCCACCAACCTCTGCAGCTTCTCTTCAGAATCTCCCAAAGCACAGTGTCATCAGCAAAAAGCAACTGTGACAACTCCCACTTTGTATTTGCTTCTTTATCTTTTAGCCCAACACCTCTTGCCAAGACCCTCGCATTCACTTCTCTTACAACCCCATCTATAAATATATTGAACAACCACGGTGACATCACACATCCTTGTCTAAGGCCCACTTTTACTGGGAAATAGTCTCCTTCCCTCCTACACACTCTAACCTGAGCCTCACTATCCTCATAAAAACTCTTCACTGCTTTCAGTAACCTTCCTCCTATTCCATACACCTGCAACATCTGCCACATTGCCCCCTATCTACCCTATCATACGCCTTTTCCAAATCCATAAATGCCACAAAAACATCTTTACCCTTATCCAAATACTGTTCACCTATATGTTTCACTGTAAACACTTGGTCTACACACCCCCTACCTTTCCTAAAGCCCCTTGTTCATCTGCTATCCTGCTTTCTGTTTTACTCTTAATTCTTTCAATAATAACTCTACCATACACTTTACCAGGTACACTCAACAGACTTATTCCCCTATAATTTTTGCACTCTCTTTGTCCCCTTTGCCTTTATACAAAGGAACAATACACGCTCTCTGCCAATCCCTAGGTACCTTACCTCTTCCATACATTTATTAAATAATAGCACCAACCACTCCAAAATTATATCCCCACCTGCTTTTAACATTTCTATCTTTATCCCATCAATCCCAGCTGCCTTACCCCTTTCATTCTACCCACTGCCTCACGAACTTCCCTACACCCACAACTGGCTCTTCCACACTCCTACAAGATGTTATTCCTCCTTGCCCTACACACGAAATCACAGCTTCCCTGTCTTCATCAACATTTAACAAATCCTCAAAATATTCTCTCCATCTTCCCGATACCTCTAACTCTCCATTTAATAACTCTCCTCTCCTATTTTTAACTGTCAAATCCATTTGTTCTCTAGGCTTCCTCAACTTATTAATCTCATTCCAAAACTTTTTCTTATTTTCAACAAAATTTGCTGATAACATCTCACCCACTTTCTCATCTGCTCTTTTTACATTGCTTCACCACTCTTTTAACCTCTCTTTTTCTCTCCATATACTCTTCCCTCCTTGCATCACTTCTACTTTGTAAAAACCTCTCATATGCTAACTTTTTCTCCCTTACTACTCTCTTTACATCATCATTCCACCAATCGCTCCTCTTCCCTCCTCACCCACTCGCCTGTAACCACAAACTTCTGCTGAACACTCTAACACTACATTTTTAAATCTACCCCATACATTTTCGACCCCATTGCCTACACTCTCACTAGCCCATCTATCCTCCAATAGTTGTTTATATCTTACCCTAACTGCCTCCTCTTTTAGTTTATAAACCTTCACCTCTCTTTACTTACTGATTCTATTTTCCTTGTATCCCATCTACCTTTTACTCCCACTGTAGCTATAACTAAAAAGTGATCTGATATATCTGTAGCCCTCTATAAACATGTACATCCTGAAGTCTACTCAACAGTCTTTTATCTACCAATACATAGTCCAACAAACTACTGTCATTACGCCCTACATCATATCTTGTATACTTATTTATCCTCTTTTTCTTAAAATATGTATTACCTATAACTAAACCCCTTTCTATACAAAGTTCAATCAAAGGGCTCCCATTATCATTTACACCTGGCACCCCAAACTTACCTACTACACCCTCTCTGCATGTTTCTCCCACTTTAGCATTTAGGTCCCCTACCACAATTACTCTCTCATTTGGTTCAAAAGTTCCTATACATTCGCTTAACATCTCCCAAAATCTCTCTCTCTCCTCTACACTCCTCTCTTCTCCAGGTGCATACACGCTTATTATGACCCACTTTTCGCATCCGACCCTTATTTTAATCCACATAATCCTTGAATTTACACATTTATATTCCCTCTTTTCCTTCCATAACTGATCCTTCAACATTATTGCTACCCCTTCCTTAGCTCTAACTCTCTCAGATACTCCTGACTTAATCACCTACGTGACATTATTTCTTAAGGAAGTAAATTCGTTCGGTAATGGCACTTGAGCAGGCTTCTGGGATTAAGTTTTTTCGTTAACCGAGGGTCCACTGTAGTAGGAACAGTAATAGGAGTGTATATTATGTATAGAGCGTCCCTCTTCTTCCTTGAATCAAACCTGATTACATCACATTCTCTAAGTCCTGTATCACCCCTACAGGTTTATCACTATCCATGGCATTTAATTACATATTATTATTATTATTATGATACGTATTACAAAAGTGGTAAATATACATGGGTGAGAGAGCGGAGTTTTAAGAACATTGAGGTGAAGTATTTCATCGTGGTTCTCTCTTATTTCATTAATGATTCAAAAACAACTATGATATGGTCAATTATTATACAACTGAATACAAAAATATACAAGAAACTAAATACAGTGGACCCCCGGTTTTCGTGATATTTTTAGTTCCAGAATGCTCTAGTGCCATTACCAAACGAATTTATCCCCATAAGGAATAATGTAAAGTAGACTAGTCCTTTTAGACCCCAAAAATACACTTACAAAAGCATTTAAAAAAAATACACTTACATAAAAGGGCGAGCTTGGAGCAGGACGAACACCGGGGGTCCACTGTATTAAGAAAATATTCTATAACAATTACTGTAAATAAATCAGTAGAGGTGCACCTGGTTAATAGAGCACTTCACTAATACAGCGCTTGCTTTAGAGTGCTTCACTAATACAGTGCTCGCTTTAGAGTGCTTCACTAATACAGTGCTTGCTTCAGAGTGCTTCACTAATACAGCACTTGCTTTAGAGTGCTTAACTAATAGAGTGTTCGCTTTAGAGTGCTTAACTAATAATATCACTTTTCAATAATATCTGTGTTTACCTGGTTAATAGAGAGCTTCACTAATACAGCGCTTTTTCAATAATATTTGTGTTTATTAATACTTATGTTTGCCTTGCTCTTAAGATGGTTTTTTTTCACTGGCAAGTGAAAAAAAAGGCTGTGATTGGCTTTAAGGTGATACGTACTTGCTTAACAACAACAGTCTGGATCCTAACCCAATATATTAGACAAGTATGATTCTATACCTAAATAAGAAAAAACAGTGGACCCCCGGATTTTGTCAATAATTCGTTCCAGAAGGCTGTTCGAGTGCCGTTACTGAACGAATTCGTTCCCATAAGGACGAATGTAAATTAGATTAGTACGTTTCAGACCCCCAAAAATACACTTACGAAAGCACTTACAAAAATACACTTCCATAATTGTTGGAGTTGGGAGCTGTACGAAATCCGGGGTACATTGTATTATACAATACAGTGGACCCTCGCTATTCGAACACTCCAAACTCGCCCTTTTATGTAAGTTTATTATTGTAAGTGCTTTTATAAGTGTATTTTTGGGGGTCTGAAATGGACCAATCTAATTTACATCATTCCTTATGGGAATAAATTCGTTTGGTAACAGCACTTGAACAGCATTCTGGAATGAAGAATGTTCGAATAGCGAGGGTCCACTGTAATTGTAATCAATGTCTGAAGAAAATACAACAGTAACATAGTAATCAATTTCTGAAGAGGATAAAAATCGAAGACTTACAAGAACGAGAAGAAGACAACAGCCTTGATACAGAGGAACTTGGCCAGAGGTGACATGGGGTCCAGCTCCCGTCTCATCGCTTTGTAGAATAACACTAAACAATACATGGCCACAAACTGTGATAAATTGTTTACCACGAAGAGGTAAACAAATGCCTGAAATAGAGAGAAAACGAAAGTTAATATATTACTACACAGAATTAAACCTCTTTATATATTTTGATTGTTTTAAGTTAGAAGAATTCCAATACTAAATTTTTAAAACGACTTCAATAAACATTTTTATCACTTAAATTTTAATACATGATTTATATCTTTACCAAAGGACCCCAGTGGAAATAAGTCACTTTGTGTGACTTTTTTGGGTTATCCTGGAGGATTGTCTACACATATACTACTGCTGTGTATGATAATCTATGTATAACTGTATTTGTGTATACCTGAATAAACTTACTTAAGAGCACTATTATAATGGCAGGAATTACAATACTGTGACTTAGGTAAATGCTGAAATATTAGCACAGAAAACAGATCAACATATACAGTGGACCCCCGAGTTACGAGCACCCCGGAAATCGTACAATTATGTAAGTGTAATATTGTAAGTGCTTTTGTAAGTGTACAGTGGAACCCCGGTTAACGAACACCCCGGAAATCGTGCAATTATGTAAGTATAACATTGTAAGTGCTTGTGGAAGTGTATTTTTGGGGGTCTGAAATAGACTAACCTAAATGACATTTTTTCTTAAGGAAGTAAATTTGTTCGGTAATGGCACTTGAGCAGGCTTCTGCAATGAATTGTTTTCGTTAACCGGGGTTCCACTGTATTTTTGGGGGTCTGAAATGGACTAACCTACTTGACATTATTTCTTAAGGGAGAAAATTCGTTCGGTAATGGCACTTGAGCAGCCTTCTGGAATGAATTTTGCCCGTAACTCGGGGGTCCACTGTACCATGATGCCACTGATGGTAACCAATTAAAAGAGGATACCAAATACAGTGGACCCCCGAGTTTCGTAAAAACTTCCCTCCTGAAGTCTACTCAAGCGCCATTACCGAACGAATTTACTTCCTTAAGGAAAAATGTCACATAGGTTAGTCTATTTCAGACCCCCAAAAATACACTTCCACAAGCACTTACAATATTATACTTATACATAATTGTACGATTTCCGGGGTTTACGAAACTCGGGGGTCCACTGTACAGTGGTACCTCGAGTTACGATATTTTTTCGTTCGAGAATGCTGTTCAAGTGCCATTACCAAACGAATTTATCCCCATAAGGAATAATGTAAAATAGACTAGTCCTTTTACACCCCCAAAAATATACTTACAAAAGCATTTAAAAAAATAAACTTACATAAAAGGGCGATTTTGGGGACCATCGTAACTCGAGGTACCACTGTACAATGATAAAAGTGAAGGTAACTCAGTAAAAATAAAGCAATCATGCAGTACCATGATGGCGCTGATGGCAACACAGAGAAGGAAATCAATGGTTATGGGAGACATGTTATACAAAAATATTATGGTAATGTTTTGCTTTGTGTTAAAGTTTTATCAGATCTTCAAAAGAATACAAAGACACAATACCATGACTGGGACAACACACAAATAACTCACATATAGTAGACTTATGTGCCAGTTATCTGTGTACAGTGGTAAACCGAGTTTCGGCCATAATTCATTCCAGATGGCTGTTCGAGTGCTGTTACCGAACAAATTTGTTCCCATAAGGAATAATGTAAATTAGATTAGTCCGTTTCAGACTCCCAAAAATACACTTACAAAAGCACTTACAATAATACACTTACACAATTGTTCGATTTGGGAGGTGGCCGAAACTCGGGGTACCACTGTATTTATCAAGTCATAATAAAGAATCAGAAATGACTAAAATGCCGGGAGCAAGGGGCTAGTATACATTACTAAATTTAAAGAGAGAAACTCTCGTTTTTCTTTTTTGGGTCACCCTATCTCAGTGGGATATGGCCAGTTTATTGAAAGAAGAAAGAAGAATTAAGAATCAATAACATTTTCAGTACAAGCTTCATCCAGGCTTATTAAAAATCGATGAACATTTACACAAAGCAAAATGTGATAACAAAAGCTAGTTTTGTCCATGTCTCCACGAATTATAAGCTGGAAAAAATTTACCAAAAAGTACAAATCCACAGATAAAAATATTAATTAGGTTATTCAGCTGAAACCAATAAATTAAGCCAGAGAAGATCACAAAATGTTTCTTCTTAAAATTAATGACCCAAAAAGATATAGAGTAGTGCCCTGGTATCTGTGGGGGTATGTTCCAAGAACTATCGTCGATGCCCAAAACTGTGGATAGTAGCAAAAGCTATATATAAGCAGTTTTTCCATTAGGTTAGGTTAGGTAAGGTTCGTCGGGAAACAGGTCAAGTGCTTACTGACGCGGGTCTTATATGATGAGCCACAGCTCTTGGTCACCTGACCGAGACCTTCCACTGGTTTCCCTCTCCACCACCTTAAAAATTAATCTCCGGTATAATACATATACAGTGGACCCTCGGTTTTCGTTGAAAATTCTTTCCAGAATGCTGTTTGAGTGCCGTTACCGAACGAATTTGTTCCCATAAGGACAAATGTAAATTAGATTAGTCATTTCAGACCCCCAAAAATACACTTACAAAAGCACTTACACTTACATAATTGTTCGTGTTTGGAGGTGAACGAAAACCGAGGGTCCACTCTAAACTGATAGGTTAGGTAAGGTTCGTCAGGAAACAAGACAAGTATTTCCTGACGCGGGTCTTAGTCAGATGATGACCCGCCATTGGATCTTTTGGTCATCTGACCGAAGCCTTCCGCTGGCTTACCCCTTTAAAAATTATGGTCATAGTCACAACCATTTTTTATGACTACTGTTTTTCATTTATATACATAACTATTATAGAATTTAATTGATAAATTATGCACAATAAGTGGATAATTAACACTTGGTAGTAGGATAGTAGACAGCAACCACCCAGGAAAGTACTACCGTCCTGCCAAGAGAGTGTAAAATGAAAACCTGTAATTGTTTTACATGATGGTAGGATTGCTGGTGTCTTTTTTCTGTCTCATAATCATGCAAGATTTCAGGTACGTCTTGTTACTTCTACTTACACTTAGGTCACACTACACATTCATGTACAAGCATATATATACACACCCCTCTGGGTTTTCTTCTCTTTTCTTACTAGTTCTTGTTCTTGTGTATTTCCTCTTATCTCCATGGGGAAGTGGAATAGAATTCTTCCTCCGTAAGCCATGCATGTTGTAAGAGTCGACTAAAATGCCGGGAGCAAGGAGCTATTAACCCCTTCTCCTGTATACATTACTAAAGTTAAAAAGAGAAACTTTTGTTTTTCTCGTTGGGCCACCCCGCCTTGGTGGGATACGGCCGATTTGTTGAAAGAAGAAGAAAGAAGTGGATAATTAACACTTTTTCACCAATGGGAAGCACTTCACAGCTTCTCTTAGGCTTTGAGAACTGCCACCATAACTACTGTTGTTCTTTGGTGCCATTATTAAGCAAAATTAAGGGTTGTTTTTGGGCCAGGGTAAATTGTGGATAACTGAAACCTCAAAAACCGAATCTGTGGATACGGGAGTTCTACTGTGTGTATATTTTTGAACAAAGCGGCCGTCTCCTACCACGGCAGGTGACCCCAAAAAAAAGAAGAAACAAAAGTTTTCCTTTTTTTCACATTTAGTAATAAAATATATTAACAATAATTAAAAAATGCTAAAGTTTGTGAAGCAGTAAATTCAGAATAATAAATTAGCTGGCAAATTTGATTAATAAAAGGAATTTCACAAGTGAGCCACAGAACTGGTGGTGTTTGAACCCAAGGCAAGTACGTACCATATTTTATTGTAAACAAGACACCCTGGTGTCATTTTGACTGGCTAAATTTTGAAAAAAAAAAAAGATAAATGGTACTTCAGTCTCCACGACAGTGGGTAAATTTACTAGACTTATTTTGGGAAAAAATAGTGTTTTTGAGTGCATAAATACAGTAAGTACTAACAGTGCAGGCCAGTGTGTTAACCACTGGGGCACACACTGGGCTGGAGTTTTACCAATCACTGGCCATGGGTTCAAATCCTACCCGTTCTGTGGCTCGTTTGCAAGAGCGTTAACACGATTTCGCGAGTCAATTCAAGAGTGCCAGAGTCTGACAGTGGAGTAGTAAGTGAACACAGAGTATTAAGAACATAAGAAAGGAGGAACACTGCAGCAGGCCTGTTGGCCCATACTAAGCCAACAGGCCTAGTATGGGCCCTCCCATTAACAGAATACAGTGGTATCTCTACTTACGAGCAGCTCCCAACTCGAACAATTATGTAAGTGTATTTTTGTAGGTGCTTTTTTAAGTGTATTTTTGGGGGTCTGAAATGGATTAATCTAATTTTCATTATTTCTTATGGGAACAAATTCCTTCGGTATCGGCATTTGAAAAGGCGTTTGGAACAAATTAAGCTCGTAACTCGAGTTACCACTGTATCTTCCAACCCAATTTTCAATGCCACCCAAGAAATAAGCTTTAATAATTCTATTTACTCATGTGCAAGTCCCACTCAAATCCAACCCCTCTCACTCATGTATTTATCCAACATAAATTTGAAACTACCCAAAGTTTTAGCCTCAATAACTGTACTTACATTCTTGGGTGATAATTTGCCCTCCTCATAGACCCCAGCCTGGCCACAGATGAAGGCTATTAAAGTGGTCATAAGGTGGAACACAGTGTACTGCAGGATACCGTGCTTGCAACGGTGAATAAACTCTCTGTAATCAATATGAAAACAGATAGATGATAGTAAATACTTCCTCCAGTCAAGACAAGAAATGTTTTGTATGATAAATGACAATAAATATTACTGCAAAGTAGAAATAGATGAAAAGGGTGGTGGTGTGGAGAGAAGGATGTCAGCAGACAGGATGGGCGTCACAGGGTGGTGGTGTGGAGGAAGGATGTCAGTAGACAGGATGGGAGTTACAGGGTGGTGGTGTTGAGAGAAGAATGTCAGCAGACAGGATGGGGGTCACAGGGTGGTGTGGAGAGAAGGATGTCAGCAGAAAGGATGGGGTCACAGGGTGGTGGTGTGGAGAGAAGGATGTCAGCAGACAGGATGGGGTCACAGGGAGGTGGTGAGGAGAGAAGGATGTCAGCAGACAGGATGCAGGTCACTGGGTGGTGGTGTGGAGAGAAGGATGTCAGCAGACATGATGCAGGTCACTAGGTGGTGGTGTGGAGAGAAGGATGTCAACAGACAGGATGGGGGTCACAGGGTGGTGGTGTGGAGAAAGGATGTCAGCAGACAGGATGCGGGGTCACAGGGTGGTGATGTGGAGAGCAGGATGTCAGCAGACAGGATGGGGGTCACAGGGTGGTGGTGTGGAAAGAAGGATGACAGCAGGCAGCATGGAGGTCACAGGGTCGTGGTGTGGATAGAAGGATGTCAGCATACAGGATGGGGTCACAGGGTGGTGGTGTGGAGGATGTCAGCAGACAGGATAAGGGTCACAGGGTGGTGGTGTGGAAAGAAGGATGTCAGCAGACAGGATGGGGGGTCACAAGGTGGTGGTTTGGAGAGAAGGATGTCAGCAGACAGAATGGGAGTCACAGGGTGGTGGTGTGGAAAGAAGGATGTCAGCAGACAGTATGGGGGTCACTGGGTGGTGGTGTGGAGAGAAGGATGACAGCAGGCAGCATGGAGGTCACAGGGTCGTGGTGTGGATAGAAGGATGTCAGCATACAGGATGGGGGTCACAGGGTGGTGGTGTGGAGAGAAGGATGTCACCAGACAGGATGGGGGACACAGGGTGGTGGTGTGGAGAGAAGGATGTCAGCAGACAAGATGCAGGTCACAGGGTGGTAGTGAGGAGAGAAGCATGTCAGCAGACAGGATGTGGGTCACAGGGTGGTGGTGAGAAGAGAATGATGTTAGCAGACAGGATGGGGGTCACAGGGTGGTGGTGAGGAGAGAAGGATGTCAGCAGACAGGATGGGGGTCACAGGGTGGTGGTGAGGAGAGAAGGATGTCAACAGACAGGATGTGGGTCACAAGGTAGTGGTGAGAAGAGAAGGATGTCAGCAGTAAGGATGGGGGTCACAGGGTAGTTGTGAGGAGAGAAGGATGTCAGCAGACAGGATGGGGGTAACAGAGTGGTGGTGTGGAGAGAAGGATGTCAGCAGACAGGATGCGGGTCACAGGGTGGTGGTGTGGAGAGAAGGATGTCAGCAGACGGGATGGGGGTCACAGGGTGGTGATGTGGAAAGAAGGATGTCAGCAGACAGGATGGGGGTCACAGGGTGGTAGTGTGGAGAGAAGGATGTCAGCAGACAGGATGGGGGTCACAGAATGGTGGTGTGGAAAGAAGGATGTAAGCAGACAGGATGGGGGTCACAGGGTGGTAGTGTGGAGAGAAGGATGTCAGCAGACAGGATGGGGGTCACAAGGTGGTGGTGTGAAGAGCAGGATGTCAGCAGACAGGATTGGGGTCACAGGGTGGTGGTGTGGAGGAAGGATGTCAGCAGACAGGATGGCGGTCACAGAGTGGTGGTGTGGAAAGAAGGATGTCAGCAGACAGGATGGGGGGTCACAGGGTGGTAGTGTGGAGAGAAGGATGTCAGCAAACAGGATGGGGGTCACAAGGTGGTGGTGTGGAGAGAAGGATCTCAGCAGACAGGATAGGGGTCACAAGGTGGTGGTGTGGAGAGAAGGATGTCAGCAGACAGGATGGGGGTCACAGGGTGGTGGTGTGTCGGAAGGATGTCAGCAGACAGGATGCAGGTCACAGGGTGGTGGTGTGAGAGAAGGATATCAGCAGACAGGATGGGGTCAGAGGGTGGTGGTGTGGAGAGAAGGATGGCAGCACACAGGATGGGGGTCACAGGGTAGTGGTGTGGAAAGAAGGATGTCAGCAGACAGGATGGGGTTCACAGGGTGGTGGAGTGGAGAGAAGGATGTCAGCAGTCAGGATGGGGGGTCACAAGGTGGTGGTGTAGAGAGAAGGATGTCAGCAAACAGGATGGGAGTCACAGGGTGGTGGTGAGGAGAGAAGGATGTCAGCAGACAGGATGCGGGTCACAGGGTGGTGGTGAGGAGAGAAGGATGTCAGCAGACAGGATGGGGGTCACAGGGTGGTGGTGTGAAGAGAAGGATGTTAGCAGACAGGATGGGGTCACAGGGTGGTGGTGTGAGGAAGGATGTCAGCAGACAGGATGCAGGTCACAGGGTGGTGGTGTGGAGGAAGGATGTCAGCAGACAGGATGGAAGTCACAGGGTGGTGGTGAGGAGAGAAGCATGTCAGCAGACAGGATGGGGGTCAAAGGGTGGTGGTGAGGAGAGAGGGATGTCAGCAGACAGGATGCGGGTCACAGGGTGGTAGTGAGGAGAGAAGGATGTCAGCAGACAGGATGGGGGTCTCAAGGTGGTGGTGGAGAAGGATGTCAGCAGATAGGATGGTACAGGGTGGTGGTGTGGAAAGGATGTCGAGACAGGATGGGGTCGGGTAGTGGTGAGGAAGAGGATGTCAGCAGACAGGATGGGGTCACAGGGTGGTGGTGTGGAGAGAAGGATGTCAGCAGACAGGATGGGGGTCACAGGGTGGTGGTGTGGAGGAAGGATGTCAGTAGACAAGATGCAGGTCACAGGTGGTGGTGAGAAGGATGTCACAGAGATGGTCAAAGGGTGGTGAAAGGGTGTCAGCAGACAGGATGTCAGTGGGTTGGAGAAGGATGTCAACAGATAGGTGGTGGTGTGGAGAGAAAGGATGTCAGCAGACAGGATCGGGGTCACAAGGGTGGTGGTGTGGAGGAAGGATGTCAGCAGACAGGATGGGTCACAGGTGGTGGTGTGGAAGAAGGATGTCAGCAGACAGGATGGGGTCACAGGGTGGTGGTGTGGAAGAAGGATGTCAGCAGACAGGATGGGGGTCACAGGGTGGTGGTGTGGAGAGAGGGATGTCAGCAGACAAAATGGGGTCACAGGGTGGTGGTGTGGAGGATGTCAGCAGACAGGATAGGGGGCACATTGTGGTGGTGTGGAGAGAAGGATGTCAGCAGACAGGATGGGGGTCACAGGGTGGTGTGGAGAGAAGGATGTCAGTAGACAGAATGTGGGTCACAGGGTGGTGGTGTGGAGAGAAGGATCTCAGCAGACAGGATGGGGGTCACAGGGTGGTGGTGTGGAGGAAGGATGTCAGCAGACAGGACACGGGTCATAGGGTTGTGGTGTGGAAAGAAGGATGTCAACAGACAGGATGGGGTTCACAGGGTGGTGGTGTGGAGAGAAGGATGTCAGCAGACAGGATGGGGGTCACAGGGTGGTGGTGTGGAGAGAAGGATATCAGCAGACAGGATGGGGGTCACAGGGTGGTGGTGTAGAGAGAAGGATGTCAGCAGACAGGATGGGGGTCACAGGGTGGTTGTGTGGAGAGAAGGATGTCAAAAGACAGGATGGGGGTCACAGGGTGGTGGTGTGGAAAGAAGGATTTCAGCAGACAGGATGGGGGTCACATTGTGGTGGTGTGGAGAGAAGGATATCAGCAGACAGGATGGGGGTCACAGGGTGGTGTGGAGAGAAGGATGTCAGCAGACAGAATGCGGGTCACAGGGTGATGGTGTGGAGAGAAGGATGTCAGCAGACAGGATGGGGTTCACAGGGTGGTGGTGTGGAGAGAAGGATGTCAGCAGACAGGATGCAGGTCACAGGGTGGTGGTGTGGAAAGAAGGATGTCAGCAGACAGGATGGGGGTCACAGGGTGGTGGTGTGGAGAGAAGGATATCAGCAGACAGGATGGGGGTCACAGGGTGGTGGTGTAGAGAGAAGGATGTCAGCAGACAGGATGGGGGTCACAGGGTGGTGGTGTGGAGAGAAGGATGTCAGAAGACAGGATGGGGGTCACAGGGTGGTGGTGTGGAGGAAGGGTGTCAGCAAACAGGATGGGGGTCACAGGGTGGTGTGGAGGAAGGATGTCAGCAGACAGGATGCGGGTCACAGGGTGGTGGTGTGGAAAGAAGGATGTCAGCAGACAGGATGGGGTTCACAGGGTGGTGGTGTGGAGAGAAGGATGTCAGCAGACAGGATGGGGGTCACAGGGTGGTGGTGTGGAGAGAAGGATGTCAGAAGACAGGATGGGGGTCACAGGGTGGTGGTGTGGAGGAAGGATGTCAGCAAACAGGATGGGGTCACAGGGTGGTGGTGTGGAGGAAGGATGTCAGCAAACAGGATGGGGTCACAGGGTGGTGGTGTGGAGGAAGGATGTCAGCCTATCTGCTGACATCCTTCTCTCCACACCACAAATGTTAATTTTGTTTTTAAGCACGCTGGCCGTCTCCCACCAAGCCAGAGTGACCCGAAAAAATACAATATGAAGAGTTTCGAGGAAACTAGTCAGTCAGACTTGAGTCCTGGAGGTGAGAAGTACAGTGTTTGCACTCTAAATTATGTGTGTTAATGTTGCAGTTTTATAACTATAGTGTAATCACGCCTCTGGCAAGATAATGATGGAGTGAATGATGATGAGTGTTTCTTCTTTTTCGGGTCACCCTGCCTTGGTGCGAAACAGCTGACGTGTTAATAAAAAAAACTCATGCACTCTTACCTGCCCATACGCCAAGGTTTAAGACAGCAAAGAGGGAAAAAGTGATTTGTTTGAGGTTTGGTCTCCATGGTGGCATCAAGATCCATTTCATCGTCGAGGAAGTTCAGGAGGAACATCATGAAGTTGTATATAACATAAGCTTCATAGCACTCCCTGGCAGTGTCCAGGTACGGTGCTAGTGCCGGGTAGCCCAGCACCAGCCACTGAAAAACAAAATCAATATTAACATCTTTCATGGAAGGAGGTGTACTGAAGGAGGGACATTAATGTTGCAGTTTTATAGCTGTAGTGTAAGCACGCCTCTGGCACAACAGTGCTGAAGTGAATGATGGTGAAAGTTTTTCTTTTTCGGGCCGCCCTACCTTGGTGGGAAACGGCCGATGTGTTAATAAAAAAATAAATAAATAAATATACTTCATCAAATATTAACTCTATGAAGCAAGGAAATGTTTACAGTGAGTAATTAAGGCTTATATTCTTCAGAAGTTCAATGGGAAACTAGCTTTTAATCTTTCAAGTGTAAGAAGCCACATACAGTAAACCTATGATATAATGAATTAACGGAGAATTCTCAGTGTCCAATTAAATGTTACAAGATCGTAATGTACACACAATTTACAAATATACTGCAATATTTTTTTTAAAACACTGGCCGTTTTCCACTGATTTATAGTGACCAGAAAAAGAAACACTTTCACCATCATTCACACTATCACTGTCTTGCCAGAGGCAAGATTTTATTCATTATTGCAAAAGTCTTCATATCAGTGAATTACCTAATAAAAGCTATTCTGCATATCACAAAATTTTGATAATTATTTTTTCTTCGAGACTGAGAGATCCTT
This sequence comes from Cherax destructor, assembly GCA_009830355.1. Classification (NCBI taxonomy): domain Eukaryota; kingdom Metazoa; phylum Arthropoda; class Malacostraca; order Decapoda; family Parastacidae; genus Cherax; species Cherax destructor. The sequence goes on from WNWK01013538.1 coordinate 16,531, forward strand.
AAATACGTGTTTATAAATAATGATACTCAAACATTCCAATACAATTTGAAAAGCATTGCAATGCAACAAAATCAAGAAAAATCCTTGAAGGCTTTCTATATAGTAGTATGTCACTGATGTCAGCTATGCTCTGTATACCTTGTACATGTACTTGTAGAATCAATAACAACACTGCGACAAGCCGAGGATTCGAACCCATGTCGTTTTGGCCTGCCCTATGGCGAGTGAAAATCACACATGACGCTCTAACCCACATGTATGATTTTCACTCATCATAGGGCAGGCCAAAACGACATGGGTTCGAATCCTCAGCTAGTTGCAGTGTTGTTATTGATTCAATACCACTTATTTGTGGTTACAATAGTACTTGTAGAAATAAAAATATTAATAATACAATGGACCCTCGGTTTTCGTACAGCTCCCAACTCAAACAATTATGTAAGTGTATTTTTGTAAGTGCTTTTGTAAGTGTATTTTTGGGGGTCTGAAACGACTAATCTAATTTACATTCGTCTTTATGCGAACAAATTCATTCGGTAACGGCACTTGAACAGCATTCTGGAAAGAATTATCAACGAAAACCGAGGGTCCACTGTATAATAAAAGGCTGCCGCTGTTGCTGATGTATGGAGGTTGTAAATCAATATTATTCCTTCATTTAGTCACATTTTAATGGTTCTATAAGAACAAAAGTCACAGTATTCTGCTTGGAACAATTTATAAATATCATTAAAAATGCCCAAGTCTTGTGTATGTGCTTTATTCATACCCGGAGTCTACCAGGAGGGTGTTCCAGGGGTCAACACCCCTGTGGCCTGGTCCATAACCAGGCCTCCTGGTGGACCAGGGCCTGATCAACCAGCTTGTTACTGCTGGCTGCAAGCAAACCATTAACTTAAAAATATCTCTGAATTTAGTGAGGAAACTTTAGATGACTTTTCAGTCTGTCCTGGATCATCATTACTCACAACCTGGTCCAGGATGGATCATCATTACTCACAACCTGGTCCAGGATGGATCATCATTACTCACAACCTGATCCAGGATGGATTGTAATTACTCACAACCTGATCCAGGATGGATCATCAGTACTCACAACCTGATCCAGGATGGATCATAATTACTCACAACCTGATCCAGGATGGATCATAATTACTCACAACCTGATCCAGGATGGATCGTAATTATTCACAACCTGGTCCAGGATGGATCGTTACTCACAACCTGATCCAGGATGGTAATGTAAATTAAAAAACTAACAAGTTGATAAATGACTCACTTGTGCAACATTTGGGAATGTTTATTCTAGAAACATTCTGCCAGCCAGTGACTTCTTCAGTCCGATACAGAGAAGAACAGTGGAAGATGAGAAGTTTGAGAGAATCAGTCCTTCACCTGGAGTCGATGTGTTCATTCCATCAATTGTGATGGACTGAAGAAGCCACTGACTGGCTCTCATTTAACAACATTCCTCATTTATCAACATTCCTCATTTATCAACATTCCTCATTTATCAACATTTATTCATACTGATTAGTAAGGAAAAACATCACTTTTATGGTATAGAACAAGAGAGCATTAGTGTTAACTTGTAACTAAGAAAATAACTTACAGCATTGAGAGCGTACACAGGAACCATCCACAGTACTCTGAAACAAACAACATAAAGATATTAAATATATGACTCGAAACTGGGCCATTTGTTTGTATGGCAAAAATGTTTGTGGTAGAGCTTCCAGACACAGCATAGTATGTATAATGTTCACCTAGCAGTAAACAGGTACCTAGTTGACATTATTCTTACTATTCTTACACCTGCTGCTTGGGTTCACCTAGCAGTAAACAGGTACCTAGTTGACATTATTCTTACTATTCTTACACCTGCTGCTCGGGTTCACCTAGCAGTAAACAGCTACCTAATACATATATGAAGGTACGACTGCAATAAGTGTTGTGTTGTGACAAGATAATCAATAAGGGGAACTGACATTACTGGGAGTACATAATACAGCACCTGGGGAAAGGACAGTAATCACATTTGATCCAAGGGAAGAGAGGATACCTTCACTTCCTTGGATCAAGAGCCCTGCACTAGCATCAAGACATCCACCTTGAAAGGCACACAAGAAGAAACATTAGTGAATATAGTAAAATTTGCTCTGCATTTTTTAGAAAAATCTTTAGTTAGTTAGAATCTTTTAATTTCAAATTTATATTTATTTTATTATTATTAATAATGAAGAAGGTAATGAGATGTTTATCACAGCTCCTTCTCAGGACCTCTCATTATGTATGATTAATTAAATTACAGTGGTACCCTGAGTTTCGTACAGCTCCCCACTCATACGATTATGTAAGTGTATTACTGTAAGTGCTTTTGTAAGTGTATTTTTGGGGGTCTGAAACGGACTAATCTAATTTACATTATTCCTTATGGGAACAAATTCGTTTCGGTAACGGCACTCGAACAGCCTTCTGGAACGAATTATGGCCGAAACTCGGGGTACCACTGTTGTGGAAAATATGGGTATTTTCCCGAAAGTTATACTGGATAAACTTTCCAATGTGAATATTCTTAATGTGTTGCTGTTGGTTCACATTTTACTTGGGATTGGAAAACGGAACCAACAGAAAGGTCTTAACGCATGCGTGGAGAGACTCATGGCTTGGGTCAGGAAGCGTGGGGCAGTCACGGGTCAGTCACGTGGGAGAGAGTGGTGTGGGGTGACCCAGAGGGAGAGTTCTGGCTATAATGAAGTCAGAAATGTGGCGTTTACGACGGCCAAAACGTGATTAGTGGCCTCACTTCACAATAGGAAGTGTCATAATCGTTCTCCATGTATAATGTGGGACATTAAGTCCAGGAAACCGCTATAATAGGGTGGTAATTGGTTAAATAACGAGTGTCTTTGTCAAGTGGACCTAGGCGTGACCGCCATGACGTAAGTAGTGGTTAATAATCAACTCGATTCGGTCGAAACCTTGATACTAGGTAACACTTTGTAATATGAAGTGACGAGATTAATCTCAGTGAATTAGTGGGACGTAAGTCTGGGAAACCATTATAATAGATGATGAAAATGAACAGTCATCATTTCCATCTCAACTCATCGACTTTGAACTTTAATGGATCGACTACTAACGAGTGTAAAATAGTGGGACATTAACCCGTCGTGTGAACTGAAGAGAAATTGGTGATGTTAATATCACGAGAGAGAATGAGTGCAGTGATATTCGGCATTATTCTCCTAACGACCACATGTTAACTTCACAACTCCTGTCCCGAGGATTGTCGAAGTGTTAAGGAGCCAAAACTCCTTAATCGGGACAAACTAAGTGACACCACCATCCTGCCGGGAGAAGAATTGTGTCTACCGAGCAGGACATCGATACGAGGGGGTACAAACAAAGGATGAAACTCCCTCATCCACAGCTAAGTAACCTTTCTATTTATGACAAACTGATACTGGCCAGTTAGGTATGTTATAATAGTACAGGTATTGTGGGCACGTCAACATTCTCCAGTGACCATCAATAATATTGGGTAAGTGATGGTCTTATTGTGTTGGTGTGTGTACTCGCTTCACCCTCTTTCTAATCAGTCCATTTACATATACAGTGGACCCCCGAGTTTCGTAAACCCCGGAAATCGTACAGTTATGTAAGTATAATATTGTAAGTGCTCGAGGAAGTGTATTTTTGGGTGTCTGAAATAGACTAACCTACGTGACATATTTCCTTAACGGAGTAAATTCGTTCGGTAATAGCGCTTGAGCAGACTTCAGGAGTGAAGTTTTTACGAAACTCGGGGGTCCACTGTACAGTCCACAACTATTGTAGCATCGTATGTACTTGTGCGATCTACTGTAATTTATAATACTGGTCTAGGATAAATGTGTTAATAGTGTGCGTTTTTATCGAGGGAGTCGTTCATTGCGACCAGGGACGGCTTAAATTTTCTCACACGCTTTCACGGGGGTAACTGCGGTAAATATTGTAGGCGGTCAACTCCCGTTGAGATTATTTGTATGTAAGTCTTGGTGAAGCCCACAGGTAGTCTCATAATTCCCCACAACTGTAATTCAATTATTTTCTGTAACACATCGACCATTTCCCACCGAGGAAGAGTGACCCAAAAATGAAGAAACACTTTCATCATTATTTACTCTGTCACTGTCTTGCCGGAGGTGTGCCGATACTACAGTTCAAAACAGCAAATATCCCCACACCTTCAGAGTGCACTTCATACCTTCACTTTATTTGTTTTTTAACTCATCGACCGTTCCCCACTGAGGAAGAGCGACCCAAAAAAGAAAGCTTTTCTTTTTTTTTTTTACATCTAGTAATTACAGTGGACCCTCGGTTAGCGGCCGTTCCTGTTAGCGGCTAACTCGGTTAGCGGCCGTATGGGACGCGTCCATCCACCGGCTGGGGCCGCTTGGGCTTCAGTTTGCCTGTGTCTCTCGGTGCGTGAGGAAGCTTCTGCTCATTCATCCAAATATTTCGCTTGTTTTCCATTGTTGTCAGTGCAACTGCGAAATAAGTAACCATGGCTCCCAAGAAAGTTCCTAGTAAAGTTCCTGTGGTAAAGAGAGTGAGAAACACCATGGAATTTAAGAGAGAGGTGATTGAGAAATATGAGAGTGGTATGCGGGTGCTGGAACTTGCCAGGATGTTTGGGAAAAACAAATCAACAATTACAACCATCCTGGCAAAGAAAGAACAAATCAAGGATGCTGATACAGTGGACCCTCGGTTAACGAATACCCCGGAAATCGTGCAATTATGTAAGTATAATTTTGTAAGTTCTTGTGGAAGTGTATTTTTGGGGGTCTGAAATAGACTAACCTACGTGAAATTTTTCCTTAAGGGAGTAAATTCGTTCGGTAATGGCACTTGAGCAGACTTCAGGAGTGAAGTTTTTACGAAACTCGGGGGTCCACTGTATTACCAAAGGAGTAGCTATTGTAACAAAACAAAGGTCACCAATAATGGAACAAATGGAAAAGTTATTGTTATTGTGGATTAAAGAAAAGCAAATAGTGGGAGACAGTATAGTGGAGTCAGTTATTTGTGAGAAGGCAAGGCATTTGCATGAAGATCTTGTGAAGAAAACTCCTGGAACAAGTGCTGCTGGTAGTGAATTTAGGGCCAGCAAAGGCTGGTTTGAGAGATTTAAGAAGCGTAGTGGCATACACAGTGTTGTAAGGCATGGTGAGGCTGCAAGTTCAGACAAACATTCTGCTGAAAAGTTTGTGCAGGAATTTCAGGACTACAGTGGACCCCCGAGTAACGAGCAAAATTTATTCCAGAAGCCTGCTCAAGTGCCATTACCGAACGAATTTACTCCCTTAAGAAATAATGTCAAGTAGGTTAGTACATTTCAGACCCCCAAAAATACACTTACAAAAGCACTTACAATATTATACTTAGATAATTGTACGATTTCCGGGGTGCTCGTTACTTGGGGGTCCACTGTACATAAAGAGTGAAACTCTGAAACCCCAACAAGTGTTTAATTGTGACGAAACAGGCCTGTTTTGGAAGAAAATGCCCAACAGGACCTACATCACACAGGAGGAAAAGACACTGCCAGGACACAACCCTATGAAAGACAGGCTAACTTTCATGTTGTGTAGCAATGCTAGTGGGGATTTCAAAGTGAAGCCTTTACTCGTGTATGTTATGAAGGGTTCTGCATGACATGAAAATATACGTAATAATAATAATGTATAACCTTTGGATAAATGTCAACCATAATTTTATAAATATGCTATGCACTTTGCGAGTACTGTAAGTAAGTTTAAGCTGTGAATTAAGGAAATCCAGCTAGGGATTTATTTTCCAACTGTGTGTTGGGCGAGCGGGATGGCGTCATTTTGGGGGAGAGTCACATGGAGGCAGCATGCCGCAGGGATGGTGGCCAGGAACAGTGTAGTATTTGAGCTAAGTTTTTGTACTTCTCCGGTTGGGAAGTCCACGCTGTGGGCTGTTCTAATGCGTACCAGCAGGCTCTCTGGGGCTCTGATGTGGTCAGGGTTTGGTTAGTTGAGTGAGAGCTGGTGAATTTGGGATAACATGTTTTCAGCAGGAGAGTAGGGTAGTGGGCTGCCGCTCCTCCATACATTCAGTGTTTGTTTTGTTACGGTGATTTCCCCCAGCCTGCCGCCTCTTCATGAATCTGGTTTGAGGTGTTTCAGCCATAAGAGAAATAGGAGGGTGTGTTTTTTGGAGGGTGTATATATTGTTAATCTAATAAATTTATATTTTCTTACCTAGGAATTTTTGTGTGAACCTTCTGATACCCCAACCCATTGGAGCACTAAACAAGGGTTTAAACCTTTCTATTTCAATGGGGATAGACCTGGGAGGCCTAGTTTTACAGGTGATTTGTGTAACTTTTACCCTTTGCCTTTAGACAAGGCATTAGGCCTCAGGTGAATCCAATTTCTGCGTAACATGGGGGCCTGTATATGGGAGAATTATCAAATTTTGTGATAATTAAAGTTTGCAACATGGAAAGTCAATAATCTTACTCATTGGGTTGGTTAGAGGAAGGATTCACTAAAAAATACCTACATTAAATGTTGCCTTACTTTTGCAGGGGTAGTACACTGAGGTTACTACTAGTTTTTGTGTGAAATAGGTCTGATTTTTTTTTTAGAGTTATTAGTAACCATAATTTTTTCTGGGAACTAATTTACCCTTGCAGGTGCAATATTGCTGATTTTTATTGTTATTAATACCAGTATTTTTGGGGGTACAATTTACCTTGGCAGGTGCAATAACCCCAGGTTTTCCTTGTTTTGTGTGCAATATTGCTGATTTTTAAGGGTGTTCATAATACACATCTTTTTGCAGGAGCAATATTGCTGATTTTTAAGGGTGTTAGTAATTCACATTTTTTTGTTGTTGTTGCATAATTTACCTTTGCAGGTGCAATATTGCTGGTTTTATTGTTATTAATAACTAATTGTTTGAGATATTTTTCCTGGGCAGGTGAAATAGCTACATTTTTCTGCCAAGTTTTGTGTGCAATCCTGTTTAATTTTAGGGAGTTAAATGATACTTCCTCCTTGTGTTTTTAATAGTCATTCAGTGTTGGTGCTTTCCTGTGTGATTTATTATTTTATATAAGTTTGTGGTAGATAGCAAGTGTTTCTGCTACTATTTTCCAAAATGTCTCACAGTGGTGACATTGCTGGGGATGATGTGGGTGATGGAGGAAACCCTGGGTTAGGTTCCACTGGTAGGGACCTGGATAAGGAAGCAGAACTTATGAGGTTGAAATTAGCCATAATTGAGCAACAAAAAGACCTGTTAAGGATTGAACGTACAAAAATCCTGGAACAGCAAGAGTTAGAAAGGTTGAGGCAAACCACAAACACGAGTGTAAATGTTTTTCATTTGGACAAAGCCATAACATTTGTGCCCAAGTTCGTAGAGAAAGACCCAGACCAGTTTTTTCTGTTATTTGAAAGTACGGCCAAATCCTAAGATTGGCCGGAAAAGGAATGGGCAACATTAGCACGAACCCACCTAGTTGGTAAAGTCTTACAAGCAGTTAGTTCTCTAGATGGACCAGACTTTTCTGATTATAAGAAACTGAAGGAGGTAGTTTTACTGGCTTATCAGATTTTGCCAGAAAGGTATCGGCAGAAGTTTAGAGGGCTTAAATTTCAAGCAGGGCAGTCTTTAGTAGATTATGGTACGGAGAAGATGTCACTTTTAGACAGGTGGTGGCGCTTGAAAGAGGTGGTAGACAGTTATGAGGGAGTGCATACTCTGACCTTGCTAGAAGATCTTTTGAGAAATGTTCCTCCTGACCTTAAGGCATATCTTGAGGAGAAGGATCTGCATGATTTTAAGTATGCTTTAGAGCTGGGTGATAGATTTTTGGCTAACCAAAAATTTGGTAGTAATTATCACCCACCACATACTAATAATGGTAAGTTTTCTCCACCTACCAGTAGGAATAAGAAATTTCAGAAGTTTAAGCCACCGGTTTTCCAGCCTAATGACCACCAGAGTTTTAATAAGCCGAAATTTCCAGTACCTACCCATGAAAGTTTTAAGTCCAGAGCCACTGGTCCAGGACTCCAGGGAACAGGTAGGACGAGCCCAGGTCTTCAGCGTCAAGAGACCCAACCAAGGTCAAATGGGCAGGGAGCCTTTACACCTTTTTACTGTAATTATTGTCATAAACAGGGCCATCTGCAGCCCTATTGCAAGAAGATGCGTAGAGATCGGGCTGGTGCAGGGGCTTCTCAGGTAAATACTCCAGCTACCCACACAGTAGCTAGTATTGAAGTGTCACCTCAGGGTATATCAGGTAACCCGGCAGTTTTGGACCCTCAGATGAAGGTCTTTTCAAGTAAGTCCACCGTGGCCATTCACCAAAATGAAGGGACTCTTGTAGTACATACACATTGCTTCGCAAGGGTGTCGTGCCAGTGTCTGACGCCACATCCACTGGGTTGGACATTTTTCTTAAGGGGATTACCGGATTCACTGTCAGGACTCCAGTACACAGGTTATGGGTGGAGTCTGCGTACCAGTGTGGTTACTTAACGGTAGGTATCACAAAGGATATACCTTTTGAATGTGTTGACCTTCTGTTAGGCAATAATGTGATGGGCTTTCTTGAAAGTGAGGAACCTTTGGTTTGGAAGGACCCAGACTCGCAGAAGTGGGAGGAAAAAGCTTGGGCTACCTTGCCTGAGCTGTTTCCAGTGTGTGCAGTAACTAGGAAAATGGCAAAAGATAAAACTGCAGTGTCGCTCCTTGACCAGTCTGGTACTGGAGAAGATTTGGGTTTGGTAAACCTATTCCTCGAGTCCAACCTGCAGAGGACTCAGGGAAGTGATGAACCAACCCAGGTAGGACCCAGTTGGTGTGGGGGTCTTGGAGCTGGTATAGGGGGGGCCACTCCGACTCGAGAACAGCTGATCGAGGCCCAGGGGTGTAAATACTCCAGCTACCCACACAGTAGCTAGTATTGAAGTGTCACCTCAGGGTATATCAGGTAACCCGGCAGTTTTGGACCCTCAGATGAAGGTCTTTTCAAGTAAGTCCACCGTGGCCATTCACCAAAATGAAGGTAGGGTACAAGGTGTTTTGTCTTTGAGGGACTCTTGTAGTACATACACATTGCTTCGCAAGGGTGTCGTGCCAGTGTCTGACGCCACATCCACTGGGTTGGACATTTTTCTTAAGGGGATTACCGGATTCACTGTCAGGACTCCAGTACACAGGTTATGGGTGGAGTCTGCGTACCAGTGTGGTTACTTAACGGTAGGTATCACAGAGGATATACCTTTTGAATGTGTTGACCTTCTGTTAGGCAATAATGTGATGGGCTTTCTTGAAAGTGAGGAACCTTTGGTTTGGAAGGACCCAGACTCGCAGAAGTGGGAGGAAAAAGCTTGGGCTACCTTGCCTGAGCTGTTTCCAGTGTGTGCAGTAACTAGGAAAATGGCAAAAGATAAAACAGCAGTGTCGCTCCTTGACCAGTCTGGTACTGGAGAAGATTTGGGTTTGGTAAACCTATTCCTCGAGTCCAACCTGCAGAGGACTCAGGGAAGTGATGAACCAACCCAGGTAGGACCCAGTTGGTGTGGGGGTCTTGGAGCTGGTGTGGGGGTCTTGGAGCTGGTATAGGGGGGGCCACTCCGACTCGAGAACAGCTGATCGAGGCCCAGGGGTGTGACGACACGCTGAACGCTATTCGGTCATCTGCTGTTACCGAGGAAGAGGCCTCTCAACTAATTAAATGTTTCTTTTTTGCAGAAGGTATTTTGATGAGAAAGACCTTATCGGATGAAAGGTCAAATGATGGTGCAAGGGAGACACTCTACCAAGTGGTGGTGCCAGAGCCGTTTAGGTATCAAGTTTTGTGTTTGGCCCATGATGTCCCCATGGGAGAACATTTAGGTGTTAACCCTTTCAGGGTTTCGGCCGTATTAGTACGGCTTATGCGCTGGGGTTTTCCATGTACTAGTACGCATAAATTCTAGCGCCTTCAAATTAAGCGGGAAAAGGCTGTTAGGCCTAGAGGTGAGAGAATGGGTCTGCATGGTCAGTGTGCACAGTAGGAAAAAAAATCAGGGAGCCAGTGGTGCATTGTGGGAATGCCATGTTAGTACACCTTGTCCACCATGCCTCACAGTAAGAAACTCCTCACTCCTCAGCGAATTGGAACACTTCTGTTCCCCAGTGACAGTTCTAACAGTGATGGGAGTGTCAGTGATGATGACTTTCAAGGTTTTGAGGAGGTTGTCACCGAATCTAGTGACCATAATACAGTGGTCCCTCGGTTTTCGTGCATCTCCAAACTCGAACATTTATGTAAGTGTATTTTCGTAAGTGCTGTTGCAAGTGTATTTTGGGGTCTGAAATAGACTAACCTACATGACATTATTTAAGGAGTAATTCTTGGTAATGGCACTTGAGCAGCATTCTGGAACGAATTTTCGGCGAAAACCGAGGGACCACTGTACAGTGGACCCCCGAGTTTCGTAAAAACTTCACTCCTGAAGTCTGCTCAAGTGCCATTACCGAACGAATTTACTCCCTTAAGGAAAAATTTCACGTAGGTTAGTCTATTTCAGACCCCCAAAAATACACTTCCACAAGAACTTACAAAATTATACTTACATAATTGCACGATTTCCGGGGTATTCGTTAACCGAGGGTCCACTGTACCGGTAATATTGAGGAAAACCCAGATGACCCTCAGCCTTCAACCTCCGGTGCTGTGGCGTCTTGTTCATGTGCTGTCGTACCAGAACGAAAGAGGAAACTCTTATTTACTAATATTCAGGATTCTGATGTGAGTAATGGTGATGATAGTGATAGTGAATATGAACTCCAAGCTCTTCAAAGCAGTTCCAGTAGCGAGAGTGGAGTGGAATATTCCCCAGTGAAGCGTCAGTATATACGACAGTATATGCGCTCTGGTAGCGTTCCATATGCTGTTCCAAGGGGAAGGAGTACATCCCGTGGGCGTACAACAGGAACAGATAGTGAAAATGAAGATGATAATGCTGCAATTGGGATAAGAAATGTGCATACATCTGGTGGTGGTGGTAGTGGTGGTGGTGCCAGGCGCGAGGCACCAGCAGTGGACCATGCTGGCACCGACGCCGCTGATTCACCAGACCTACAACAAAGGCAACCCTCACCCCCACAACCACAACCTCCACTCCCACACCCTCCACTCCCACAACCCTCACAACCACCTGTCAATATCCAGTACCCACCAGCAGACTGCACATGGGATTGGCAGGAAGCTGACAATATTATTCCCAATCCCCATCAGTTTGATGAAAGTCACAGTGGAATACGCCCATCTTGTCCACTTGGGAACAATGCCACTGAACTGGAATGTTTGGAGATATTCTTTGACGAACCCCTGATGGAAATTATCGTCAGGGAAAGCAACAGATACTACGAGTACATCTTGGCAAACAATACTTTCACCAAGATCACGTCTACACAAGTGGAAAGAGACAACTGTGGCTGAGATATATCTTTTCTTTGCCACAATAATGCTTATGCCACATGTGTATAAGCACAGTGTCAAATCATACTGGTCGACAGACCGCCTGATTGCAACACCAGGTTTCAGTGATATAATATCAGTGAATCAATTTGTGCTACTGTTGCGTATGTTACACTTCTCAGACAAAACCAGGCCTGACAGAAACGACAGGTTATATAAGATTAGGAATGAGTTTCTGTATCTGAAAGAGAAATTCAATATGTATTTTTATCCCTTCAGGAAGCTTGTTATTGATGAGTCACTGATTCTGTTCAAAGGTAGACTGTCATTCAAGCAGTATATACCAAGCAAAAGGAAATGCTTTGGTATAAACTTGTTTGTGCTTTGTGATTGCTACAGTGGTCTTGTATTGGATATTATTGTGTACACAGGAAGTTATACATTGCAAGATACCAGGAAGTTATTGGATATCTCTGGTGATGTGGTTAGAACAATGATGGAACCATATCTTGGTAAGGGGCATATATTATACTGATAACTGGTACACAACCCTGCAACCCTGAAAGGGTTAAAAAGACCATGGGCAAGATTTCCAAGCAGTTTTACTGGCCCCAGGTATGGGAATCAGTGGGTAAGTATGTAGAATAATGCCCGGTTTGCCAAAGGATAGGAAAACCTAATCAGGGAATTAAACCTGCCCCTCTTAACCCTATCACAGCAGTTGGAGAACCTTTCAGCAGGCTGGTGGTGGACAGTGTGGGACCATTGCCCAGGACAAAGATGGGCAACCAGTACTTACTCACTATTATTTGTTCCTCTACCAGGTTTCCTGAGGCCATTCCACTACGTAAAATTACTGCACGCGTAGTTTTGAGAACATTGGTGAAGTTTTTTACCCAAGTAGGGATCCTAAGGAAATTCAAACAGATCAGGGTTAAACTTTCGTCTAAACATTTTCGTACAGTTTTGGAGGTTTAATATTAAGTGACCACCTCCACTGCATATCACCCAGAGAGTCAAGGGGTAGTGGAGCGGTTTCACCAGTCTCTCAAGACTATGCTTCGTGCTTATTGCACCCAGTACCAGAAGGACTGGAATGAGGGTATCCCCCTCCTTTTATTTGCCGTGAGGGACAGCATTCAGGACTCGTTACACTATAGTCCCTTCGAACTGATCTATGGTCACCAAGTAAGGGGACCACTAACAATTTTGAAGGAGCACTGGCTTGGCGAGGGTTGTGAGGCTGCCCCCTCGGAGGATTTTCTCACTTTCAGAGACCGTTTGGCTCACATGAAGTGTCTGGCATCTGAGAACCTGCACAACAGTCAAACCAAGATGAAGAGACTGTTTGACCCCAAAGCCGTGCCCCGTACCTTTGAAGTGGGAGAGGAGGTACTAGCATTGGAACCGGTGCCTGGTAATGCCTTAAAAGCGAAGTACAGTGGGCCGTACAAGGTGGTGGGAAAAGTCACTGATCAGAATTACAGAATCCACACACCTGGGCGGCAGAAGTCTGAGCGTGAGGTGCATATAAACAGGCTAAAAAAGTATCATCAAAGAGGTGTGGCGAGTGTTAATATAGTAGGTGATCCAGGGTTGGACACTGATTTGCAGGGAACCACAGATGTACATCTTAGTAACAGGGCGTTGTTAAAGGACCCTACACAATGTATGTTGGGCCTTAGTAAGGAGAGGATTGCCGAGATGGTTCAGCTTCTCTCTCATTTTGAGGATTTGTTTGGGGATGTTCCTCGAGTAAGCAACTTAAAACCCCATGATACAGATGTACGGGAAGCTGAGCCAATTCGGCAGGTCCCTTACCGAATGAACCCACAAAAGAGGGCAAGTATAGACAAGAAGGTGAAATTTCTGCTTGACAATAATTTGATAATACTGAGCGAGAGTGAGTGGGCATTCCCCTGCTTAATGGTTCCCAAACCAGATGGCACCATGAGGATGTGCACTGACTACCGCAAGGTTAATTTAATAACTAAGGCTGATTGTTTTCCTCTTCCTAGGATGGATGATGTCATTGATGCGGTGGGAGGAGCTAAATATGTCAGTAAGCTAGATCTGTCAAAGGGATATTACCAGATACCTTTAACCCCACGTGCCAGTGACATCTCTGCTTTTGTAATGCCAGATGGGCTCTCAGTACAAGGTTCTCCCATTTGGGCTTTGTAACGCACCCTCCTGTTTTCAACGCAAGATGCAGGGGTTATACGTGGCCTAGATGGGGTGCGGTGTTATATTGATGACCTTGTTATTTTTAGTGACTGTTGGACAGCGCATGTGAGAGCTTTTCTCTAGGCTGGTTGATGCTCAGCTCACAGTTAATTTGGTGAAAAGTGTTTTTGGGCAAGCCCAGGTAACTTTTCTAGGACATGTTATTGGTTGGGCTGCAGAAAACAATATGAAGTTCAATGATGAGAAATTTCAATTACTAAGATACGGAAAACGTGAAGAAATTAAAATCTCATCGGAGTACAAAACTAATTCCAACCACACAATAGAGCGAAAAACTAATGTCAAAGACCTGGGAGTGATCATGTCAGAGGATCTCACCTTCAAGGACCATAACAAAGTAGCAATTGCATCTGATCGAAAAATGACAGGATGGATAATGAAAACCTTCAAAACCAGGGATGCCAAGCCCATGTTGACACTTTACAGATCGCTTGTTCTATCTAGGCTGGAATATTGCTGCACACTAACTGCACCTTTCAAGGCGGGTGAAATTGCTGACCTTGAAAATGTGCAGAGAACCTTCACCGCATGCATAAGTGCGATAAACCACCTCAACTACTGGGAACGCTTGAAGTTCCTAAACCTGTACTCTCTAGAACGCAGGCGGGAGAGATACATTATTATATACACATGGAAAATTCTCGAGGGCTTAGTACCAAACTTGCACACAAAAATCACTCCCTACGAAAGCAAAAGACTCGGCAGGCGATGTAACATCCCCCCAATGTTACACTAGCACGTTGAGGGACAACACAATAAGTGTGAGGGGCCCAAGATTGTTCAACTGCCTCCCAGCATACATCAGGGGGATTACCAACAAACCCCTGGCTGTCTTCAAGCAGGCACTGGACAGGCACCTCAAGTCGGTACCTGATCAGCCGGGCTGTGGTTCGTACGTTGGACTGCGTGGGGCCAGCAGTAACAGCCTGGTTGATCAGGCTCTGGTCCAACAGGAGGCCTGGTCACAGACCGGGCCGCGGGGGCATTGACCCCTGGAATTCTCTCCAGGTAGACTCCAGGCCAGAGGAAAGTGGCCCCAGTGAATGCCAAGGTGGAGGCTATAGGCAATTATCCTGTACCAAAGAACCGAAAGGAGGTTATGCGTTTTGTTGGCATGGTAACCTTTTACAGGAAGTTCTGTCCAAATCTGTCAAAGGTAATCTCCCCACTCACAGACCTTACTAGCTCTAAGCGAACTTTTTGTGGGACATGAAGTGTCAACGGGCATTTGAAAGTGTAAAGGCTCTGCTTACTAGTGCTCCTGTGCTGACTAGTCCTAATTTTGAACTACCATTTGCCCTATAAGTAGATGCCAGTGACACTGGTGTTGGGGCTGTCTAACTACAAGAGGTAGCAGGACAGTTATTGCCAGTCAGTTACTTCTCGGCAAAACTTAAAAAACATCAAAAGAACTATGCCACCATAGAAAAGGAGGCTCTTACTTTAGTATTGGCTGTGCAACAGTTTGAAGTGTATGTATCAACATCAATGTATCCTATAACTGTTTATAGTGACTATAATCCTTTACGTTTCCTTCACCTAATGAGGAACCACAACCAGAGACTCACTAGGTGGGCCATGTTTCTCCAACCTCTTAATCTGGTGATTCATTACGTGAAGGGAGCGGAAATGTGGTTGCTGATGCCTTGTCTCATGTTTAATGTACTCTATGTAGTGTATAGATTACTTATCTGTTCTTGTTTTGCTGTGATTTGCGGTAGACGAGTAGATGGAACCTTGGACCACCAAAAAGGAGAAGGGCAGGTTGAGCGGAGTTGGAGGTATCAGAATGCCATAGTGTGTGTTTTGGGGATAGTCACATGAGGTGCCATGCCTAGGTAAGGTATGCTCCGTTTTTTTTAGGTGTTGGCTGGTACGCCTCACCTGTGTTTTAGGTGTTGGCTGGTACGCCTCACCTGTGTTTTAGGTGTTGGCTGGTACGCCTCACCTGTGTTTTAGGTGTTGGCTGGTACGTCTCACCTGTGTTTTAGTATGTTGGTATAGGGGCTGTTGGACCTAAAGTTTTGGGTGAATGTGGGGCTGACGGTGATGCCCCCCACTTTTTGGGTCATGTCACATGATCCGAGGTGTTTTGCTTCTCCAGGACTTTTAATTTTTTTTTTTTTGAACACCACTGGGGTGACTCCAGGGTCCTTGGAATGATATGTAGGTGCCGGCCTGGTAGGTCCACCTTTTTGAGGGGTCTTTGGTGATGACTCCGGTGTTTTATGTCCACAGTCTCGCCAACAAAATTTATGTGATTATTCACCCGGTTTTTGGGGCCTGATATTTTTCCTCTCCCGTGCTCTCCTCATTCTTGCAGAGGTGTGTCATGGGGAACCAGTTTTGTTTACTAAAGATTGCTGTGAGATGGGGGTGGTTATGTGATCTTTCTTTCTACATAGAATTTAATAAGTAAACTTTTTTTCTATTTCTTTTCACTACTCTTTGAAAGTGTTCCTGTTTCAAAGTTTTTGTGATGTCATACATATTTTTTAATCTGTCTTACAACATTACTGACATGTATCAAGATAGATGGGAAATCAATAGTTGTGATACTTAGCACTTGTGTTTGTTATTAAATGGCACTTCTCAGGGTAGTATGTACAAAGTTCACTAATTTAGTTTATACTGTTGCTTGTTGTAATTTAGGTAAAACGCATCAACGCCAGTGTGTGGCCAGCACTGTGTTGTGATGGTGCCTTTTCCTAACATAATTTTGTCAGAGCGTGACTGTGGGCTCGTTTGGCATAGAACTTGATCACTTTTATATTAGGCGAGTTTCACATGTCCGCAGTCTAATAGCCTCAGACTGTTAAAGTAATTTTACATATGAGCAGTGCCAAAAAGTCCATGATTGTCCGGCAGTAATTCTCAAATTTTAATGTTTACTTTTATTCTTTTTTTTTCCTCCTTTTGCCTAGCGGTGTCCGTGTGGACCCCGCTAGCAGAGTGAGACCTATGGTCTAGGGGTGAGGGTGTTATGCAGGGTTCTGCATGACATGAAAATACAGTAGGCCCTCATTTAGCACGGTAGTTACGTTCCTGAAAACGTCGTGTTAGCTAAAATCGTGTTAGATAATTAAAAGAACTTAGGGGAAAAATAAGGTTACGTTCCTGAGAGTCCCCAAAAAGCCAAACAAGTTTTTTTTAGACCAACAGATCTTACAAATATAAAAGAGAATATGTAATTGTAGTTCATTATCATGATGTATTATGTTGTTTTTACTGCTTAAGACTACAAATGTAACAGAAATAATAGTATTTACCTTAAATTGTGGGTGCTGATGTTTGTGGATGATTGTGAAGAAAGTGGAGAGTTATGCTGTGGCCCTACTGGGCTGAGGTGGATAGTAGAGATTCTGGAACTGAAGTCGATGGTTGTACTGAGTGTCTCTAACTTTAATAAAGTCATTCAGTAAGTCAGTCCATTCAGTAAGTCAGTTAAGTCATTCAGTATCATTCAGTAAGTCAGTCAGTCAAGTCATTCATTAACCCTTTGGGGGTCGACAGGCCTTCTCAGGAAAGTGTTCCTGGGGTCGAAAATTTTTGGGAAAAAAAAAAATTAATTTTTCTTATGAAATGATAGAGAATCGTTTTCCATCATAACGCCACCAAAATTATGAAATTTGATCAAAACTAACGGAATTATGCTTTCGCGAAGTTAGCGGTAGCCATGACACTTACGCATCAGCGATTTTGCCCACTTGAGCCCTATTTTGACAAATTCCAATGTTTCAGTCTCCTAAAATTATAGCTATTTGCTAAAACTACATTTCTTCTATCGATAGAGTACAAGAAACCGCCTATTTACCAATTTCATCTACCCAAAATAGTGGTCAGAAAATGGCAATTTTCCAATTTCACACAAATTTCAAACGATGCCAATTTCAAAATAGGGTCCAGAGTAAACAAGGCAGACATTCCTGGCACTAAAATAACATGTTCTTTGTTCATTAGTCACGTCTCCAGGTCCCTGTTCCATTACTTTTGCTTTTCATTTTGAATTTTTATTCTCACAAAAAATAGAAGATTTACTGTTATGTATACAACTGCATCATTGTAAAAATGGTATAAATAATATCAGAGCACTTGTGCATGAATATAAGACTCGCCAGTTGATGTGTATTGGAGGCATGGTGTGATTTGTTTACTCTTGAACATCGTCAAAAATCGAACATTTTGCTACTTTGAGCTCAATTTCAAGGTACTTGTCACTGTCATACCAATCAAAATCATCTCTATTTCTGTAATATATCTTCCATTCTATCAAATGAGACCAAGAAAACGAGAATACATCAATAAATACCATACGAAAATCGACTGCAAAGTCGCTGTTTTAATCGAAAAAAACGGTCAGAGTTTTTTTCTCTCATTATGCAGTGTGTACTGCAGGATTTTTTTATACTGCGACACTGACCACACAGACCCATTCTTTCATATGTATGCCTACCAGACGTTTTCTGCTTAAATTGAGGCCGCTAGAATTTGGGCGTACTAGTACGGCACCAACCCCTGCTCGTAAAACGTACTAGTACGGCACCGACCCCGAAAGGGTTAAGTCAGTCAAGTCATTCAGTAAGTCAGTCAAGACATTCAGTAAGTCAGTCAAGACATTCAGTAAGTCAGTCAAGTCATTCAGTAAGTCAGTCAAGACATTCAGTAAGTCAGTCAAGACATTCAGTAAGTCAGTCAGTCAAGTCATTCAGTAAGTCAGTCAGTCAAGTCATTCAGTAAGTCAGTCAAGTCATTCAGTAAGTCAGTCAAGACATTCAGTAAGTCAGTCAAGACATTCAGTAAGTCAGTCAAGTCATTCAGTAAGTCAGTCAAGACATTCAGTAAGTCAGTCAAGACATTCAGTAAGTCAGTCAGTCAAGTCATTCAGTAAGTCAGTCAAGTCATTCAGTAAGTCAGTCAGTCAAGTCATTCAGTAAGTCAGTCAGTCAAGTCATTCAGTAAGTCAGTCAGTCAAGTCATTCAGTAAGTCAGTCAGTCAAGTCATTCAGTAAGTCAGTCAGTCAAGTCATTCAGTAAGTCAGTCAGTCAAGTCATTCAGTAAGTCAGTCAGTCAAGTCATTCAGTAAGTCAGTCAGTCAAGTCATTCAGTAAGTCAGTCAGTCAAGTCATTCAGTAAGTCAGTCAGTCAAGTCATTCAGTAAGTCAGTCCAGTCAGTCAGTAAGTTAGTCACACAAACTTATGTTTACATCTTTTTATGTGTACAACGTAACACTACATTACAGCCACAGGTTATGTCTTGTCTAATATATTTTTCTTCGTTAATTCTAAGACTTAATAAATGCTAAAACATTTTCTTGCCACTTTGAGCAACACTGGTATGCCTACTGGGTGACATGATTGCTTGGCAGATACAAGTTATAGTAATTTAAAGATCAAAACAATTCACTCTGTTATTCTTGACAAACAGCTGGCTTGACGCGTATGGAATACGAATGCTGGGATGGTGGGGTGTTGTTGGGGGAGGGGTAGCCTGGGAAGGCGGGTGGTCTCCCCAGCTGTTCCACAACATTAGCACCGGCCGCTTGAGGGAATGGTTATTTGTTTTTTCTTCCTGCAAACTGTAAGTAAGTTTATTCAGGTATACACAGATACAGTTACAAAGATTATCATACATAGCAGCATATGTGTAGATTATTATTATTATAATCAAATAGAAGCGCTAAACCACAGGGGTTATACAGCGCTCATATGTGTAGAGAACCTAGGATAACCCAAACTTTGGGTTATCCTAGGTTCTCTAGGATAACACTTTGGGTTATCCTAGGTTCTCTACACATATGCTGCTATGTATGATAATCAATGTAACTATCTCTGTATGCCTGAATAAACTTACAGTTTGTGGGAAGGAAAAACAAATTCCCTTTTCCTCAAACCATGAGGATTCTTACAGTGGTAAATAACCATGGGCTTACACTTGAAATCACCTGATGCCTTACCCAAAAGGAGCAAGGTGAAGCGATCCTTTGCTGTCTTGAAGCCTGGTGCACTTTTCTCTTGCTGACTGATATAAGTTCATGTTGGCATTTTCTTCCAGAAAACACTTGTCTCGTCAGCATTAAACACTTGTTGTGGCTCATAGCCACCCTTAGTAGGACCCCCACTGACTCAATGGTTTAACCTACTGCAGGCGACCGCGGGCTCAAAAATTTTTCCCCTCAAGCAAATCGCGTAATATAAGGTTTACGTCGTGTTAGATAAAAATGTGCCGCAATTCTTCAATCGCGTAATACCCAAAACGCGCAACATAAAGTCGTGCTAAATGAGGGTCTACTGTATACGTAATAATAATAATGTATAACCTTTGGATAAATGTCAACCATAATTTTATAAATATGCTATGCACTTTGTGAATACTGTAAGTAAGTTTAAGCTGTGAATTAAGGAAATCCAGGTAGGTATTTATTTTCCAACTGTGTGTTGGGCGAGTGGGTTGGCGTCGCTTTGGGGGAGAGTCACATGGAGGCAGCATGGCGCAGGGATGGTGTCCAGGAGCAGTGTATTTGATCTAAGTTTTTGTACTTCTCCGGTTGGGAAGTATACGCTGTGGGCTGTTCTAATGCGTACCAGCAGGCTCTCTGGGGCTCTGATGTGGTCAGGGCTTGGTTAGTTGAGTGAGAGCTGGTGAATTTGGGATAACATGTTTTCGGCAGGAGAGTAGGGTAGTGGGCTGCCGCTCCTCCATACACTCAGTGTTTGTTTTGTTACAGCGACTTTCCCCAGCCTGCCGCCTCTTCATGAATCTGGTTTGAGGTGTTTCAGCCATAAGAGAAATAGGAGGGTGTATATATTGTTAATCTAATAAATTTATATTTTCTAACCTAGGAATTTTTGTGTGAACCTTCTGATACCCCAACCCACTGGAGCACTAAACAAGGGTTTAAACCTTTCTATTTCAATGGGGATAGACCTGGGAGGCCTAGTTTTACAGGTGATTTGTGTAACTTTTACCCTTTGCCCTTAGACAAGGCATTAGGCCTCAGGTGAATCCAATTTCTGTGTAACAATGTATCACTCTGAAACTCCCAGAGTGTTCAAGAAACACAATGTCCACAAAAAAATATTGTGTGTGATGTGGAAAGCAAATCATAATGCATGGGTCACAAGGCAAATTTTCAAAAGATTGGGTTGATGATGTGTTTGGCCCAAGTGTGAAAAAATACCTTCAGGAAAATAATTTGGGACTCAAGTGCCTCCTGGTACTGGACAATGCTCCTGCACATCCTCCAGACTTGGAAGACCAAATGTCTAGGGACTTCAAATTTATAAAAGTGAAGTTCTTGCCTCCTAACACCACTCCTCTTCTCCAGCCCATGGACCAGCAGGTCATTTCTAACTTCAAGAAACTGTACACCAAAGCAGTGTTTCAGAAGTGCTTTGAAGTGACCTCGGACAGTGAATTGACCCTTAGAGAGTTCTGGAAGAATCACTTCAATGTCTACAACTGCATAGGCCTTATAGGTAAGGCTTGGAATGCAGTGACTTCCAGGACTTTGAACTCTGCTTGGAGACCACTGTGGCCAGGTTGTGTTGAAAAGAGGGATTTTGAAGGATTTGAGGCTGACCCTGACGACCCTGTGCCTGTTGTGGAAGATATTGTGGCATTGGGGAACAGCCTGGGGTTGGAGGTGAGTGGTGAGGATGTGGTGCAGGACCACAGGGTAGAGCTAACCACTGAAGAGCTGCAAGAGCTGGAACTGGAACATCATCAGACCAGAGTTGAGGCTATTGCTTCAGAAAAGGAGGACAAGGAAAAGGAAAAGGAATAGAAGGATGTGCCTTCTTCAGTGATTAAGGAAATTTGTTCCAAGTGGAATGATGTCCAGACATTTGTTGAAAAACACCATCCTGACCAAGTTGAAACAAGCCATATCTGCAACATGTTTAGTGACAAAACCTTGTTCCACTTCAGGGAAATGTTAAAGAGGCGCCAGAAACAGAGCACTCTGGACAGTTATTTTTCTAGACAAGGGTCTAGTGACTCTCAAGCTGGTCCTAGTGGCATTAGAAGAAAAAGAAGGGAAGTAATCCCAGATAAGGACTTGTTACCTGAAGTCTTTATGGAGGGGGATTCCCCTTCCAAACACTAACTCCTTCCTATTTCCTCCTCCCTATCTTCCAGAAGCCAGCATTAGTCTTCAATAAAGGTATGTAATACTGATTTAATTGTTAAAAAAATATTTTTTTGTGAATATTTTTTTCTGGAACGGATTAATTGTATTTACATTAACCCTTTGGGGGTCCAAGGGGGGTCTCTGAAACTCGTTCTCAGGATCCACGAATTTAAAAAAAAAAAAAAATATTTTTTCTTATGGTATGATTGAGAATCTTTTTCCGATCATAACGCCACAAAAATTATGAAATTTGATCGAAAACTAACGGAATTATGCTTTCGCGAAGTTAGCGGTAGCCATGACACTTACGCATCTGCGATTTCGCCCACTTTGAGCCCTATTTTCGGCACATTCCAATGTTTCAGTCTACTAAAATTATAGCTATTTCGCTAGAACTCCATTTTTTCTATTGATTGAGTACAAGAAACCGCCTATTTACCAATTTCAACTACCCAAAATAGTGGTCAGAAAATGGCAATTTGGCCAATTTCACACAAATTTCAAACGATGCCAATTTCAAAATAGGATCCATAATAAACAAGACAGACATTCCTGGCACTAAAATAACATCTTCTCTGTTCATTAGTTATGTCTCCAGGCCCCTCTTACATTACTTTTGCTTTCCATTTTGAATTTTTATTCTCACAAAAAAATAGAAGATTTATTGTTATGTATACAACTGCATCATTGTAAAAATGGTATAAATAATATCAGAGCACTTGTGCATGAATATTAGACTCGCCAGTTGATGTGTATTGGACGCATGGTGTGATTTGTTTACTCTTGAACATCGTCAAAAATCGAACATTTTCGCTACTTTGAGCTCAATTTCAAGGTACTTGTTATTGTCAAACCAATTAAAATCATCTCTATTTCTGTAATATATCTTCCATTCTATCAAATGAGAACAAGAAAACGAGAATACAACAATAAATACCATACGAAAATAGACTGCAAATTCGCTGTTTTAAACCAAAAACACGGTCAGTTTTTTTTCCTCATTATGCACTGTGTGGTGCAGGAATTTTTTTATACTGCGCACACTGACCGCACAGACCCATTCTATCACATCTAGGCCTAACAGCCTGTTTCTGCTTGATTTGAGGGCGCTAGAATTTAGGCGTACTAGTACGTCAGTAACCCCAGTGCGTAAGACGTACTAGTACGACCAAAACCCCGAAAGGGTTAATTCTTATGGGGAATATTATTTCGGTTAAAGGCCATTTCGGTAAAAGGCCTAGCTCCTGGAACGTATTATGGCCTTAAACCGAGGGTCCACTGTAATACACTAGAAGGGGTTACTAGCCCCTTGCTCCCGGCATTTTAGTCGCCTCTTACAATACACTCACAAGTACAGTGGACCCCCGAGTTTCGTAAAAACTTCACTCCTGAAGTCTGCTCAAGTGCCATTACCGAACGAATTTACTCCCTTAAGGAAAAATGTCACGTAGGTTAGTCTATTTCAGACCCCCAAAAATACTTTTCCACAAGCACTGACAATATTATACTTACATAAATGTACGATTTCCGGGGTTTACGAAACTCGGGGGTCCACTGTACAGTGGACCCCCGGTTATCGGCCATAATTCGTTCCAGAATGCTGTTTGAGTGCCGTTACCAATGAATTTGTTCCCATAAGGACAAATGTAAATTAGATTAGTTCGTTTCAGACCCCCAAAAATACACTTACAAAAGCACTTACAAAAATACACTTACATAATTGTTTGAGTTGGGAGCAGTACGATAACTGCGGGTTCACTGTATTTCTTTAGTCACAGAGTTCTCAGGAAGTGGAATAGTCTGGCAAGTGATGTAGTGGAGGCAGGAACCATACATAGTTTTAAAACGAGGTATGAAAAAGCTCATGGAGCAGGGAGAGTGAGGACCTAGTAGCGATCAGTGATGAGGCGGGGCCAGGAGCTATGACTCGACCCCTGCAACCACAAATGGGTGAGTACACAGCTTATGAAGGAAGGATTCTTCTCCACTTGCCCACAGAGATAATTCTCTTATATAATAATAAAATAAAAGTGTAATATTTAACAAACCTGATAATGTGTTTCTGCAGTTTGGGTTTAGTGTAGTTGATGAGATGTTGAACAATTTCCCACAGTGTTATTGGGATGGCCATGAAGACAAAGATGCCACCAATCAACCAGGCGATAGTGAAGCCATCGATCCCTTGTAAAATCTGTCAGTAATAAATACACCTCTATATACCTTTGCAGCAATTACAATTTTAAATGAATATACATTAAATAATACCATGATCATTTTTGTTTTTTTCAACAATTCGGCCATCTCCCACCGAGGCAGGGTGACCCAAAAAGAAAGAAAATCCCCAAAAAGAAAATACTTTCATCATCATTCAACACTTTCACCACACTCATACATAATCACTGTCTTTGCAGAGGTGCTCAGATACAACAGCTGAGAATAAGTCCCTCCCAGCTGTCACTATACCATGGGATGATATAATAAACATGTATATATTTATGAATAGAGTACTTTATTTAATAGGAAGCACACATACATCCAGTCTTTATTGACATTAAATACAACAAAATGAAACAAGGATAATAATCTTTGACAAAATAATCCAGAGGTAACTGGGGTTGTAGCCCAGGGGCCTCTTCCAGCTGGAGAGTTTCCAGGGGTTGTAGCCCAGGGGCCTCTGCCAGCTGGAGGGTCTCCAGGGGTTGTAGTCCAGGGGCCTCTGCCAGATGAAGGGCTTCCAGGAGTTGTAGCACAGGGTTCTCCACCAGCTGGAGGGCTTCCAGGGGCTGTAGCCCAGAGGCCTCCGACAGCTGGAGGGCCTCCAGGAGTAGTAGCCCAGAGGCCTCTACCAGCTAGAGAACCTCCAGGGGTTGTAGCCCAGGAACCTCCACCAGCTGGAGGGGTTCCAGTGGTTGTAGCTCAGGGACCTCCACCAGCTGGAGGGTTTCCAGGGGCCTCCACCAGCTGAAGGGACTCCAGGAGTTGTAGCCCAGAGGCCTCCGCCAGCTAGAGGACATCCAGGGGTTGTAGCCCAGGAACCTCCACCAGCTGGAGGGCTTCCAAGGGTTGTAGCCCAGGGGCCTCCACTAGATGGAGGGCTTCCAGGGGCTGCAAGCCAGGGGCCTAAACCAGCTGGAGGGCCTCCAGATATGTTCTCAACAAGTTACAATTTACTGATATTTCCGAGAAATTACGCAAAGCAAATGTTTGAATTTTAATTGTGGTCAGCCTTATAAAATTAAATTTAATATTTCTTTAACTTTTTGTCCTTTTGAAAATATCACTGGGGGCCCAACAATACTGTAGTCCAGGGGCCCCACAGTACTGTAGCCCAGGGACCTCACAGTACTGTAGTCCAGGGGCCTCACAATACATACTGTAGCCCAAGGGCCTGACAGTAGTGTAACCCAGGGGCCTCAGTACTGTAGATCAGGGTCCTCACAGTAGTGTAGCCCAGGGGCCTGACAGTAGTGTAGCCCAGGGGCCTACAAAATCTTAATCCAGCTCTGGGCATATATTACATAAGCTTTACAGCAGAATACCTAAGTGCTTATTTTATCAATATTTAACATTATTCTGATAAACCAGACACTCAAACAACCCCCATTAGTCCATTACACAGAGGGTTTACCGTAGCTATAAAGTCATAGGTTAACAGATGACCTGAAATGCCCTGGCATGATAGTGGCATTCTTTGTACTCAACAAATCAAAATTGTAATCACACATTGTGAAGAAATAAAACCTTTATCATTATCTTTAACAATAAATATTAAGTGGAAGGGTAACAAGGTACATACATGTATTAGACACGTACCAGTGTGTATATGAGATAGGGAACGAAGCCCAAAATAATGCCACCGTAAAGAACGAAGACCAGTGGTCTGATCCAGAGGCGCCATTGTGAACACAGAACGCGGCACCTCTCGCCACACATCTTTGATTCGGCGTCTCAAATTTATCAGTAAAAGCAGCCAAAAATTTCCATCCTGTTGAGAATTATGGGAATTAAGATTGCGAACCATAAAACAAATATATATATATGTATAAAACTAAATAGAAATACATGTACTTGAAATAAATGATGATGTGGGGATTTATGGTGATAAGTGAGGATAGAGTTAGCTAGGTTAAGATAGTTTACAGTCAGTTAACTAAATTAAACAGTAAACTGTCAGTCAGTTAACTAGACAGTAAACTGTTAATCAGTTAACTAGACAGTAAACTGTTAGTCAGTTAACTGTTAATCAGTTAACTAGACAGTAAACTGTCAGTTAGTTAACTAGACAGTAAACTGTTAGTCAGTTAACTAGACAGTAAACTGTCAGTCAGTTAACTGTCAGTTAACTAGACAGTAAACTGTTAGTCAGTTAACTAGACAGTAAACTGTCAGTTAACTAGACAGTAAACTGTCAGTCAGTTAACTAGACAGTAAACTGTTAGTCAGTTAACTAGACAGTAAACTGTTAATCAGTTAACTAGACAGTAAACTGTTAGTCAGTTAACTAGACAGTAAACTGTTAGTCAGTTAACTAGACAGTAAACTGTTAGTCAGTTAACTAGACAGTAAACTGTTAGTCAGTTAACTACACAGTAAACTGTCAGTCAGTTAACTAGACAGTAAACTTTCAGTTAACTAGACAGTAAACTGTGAGTCAGTTAACTAGACAGTAAACTGTTAGTCAGTTAACTAGACAGTAAACTGTCAGTTAACTAGACAGTAAACTGTCAGTTAATTAGACAGTAAACTGTTAGTCAGTTAACTAGACAGTAAACTGTTAATCAGTTAACTAGACAGTAAACTGTTAGTCAGTTAACTGTTAATCAGTTAACTAGACAGTAAACTGTCAGTTAGTTAACTAGACAGTAAACTGTTAGTCAGTTAACTAGACAGTAAACTGTCAGTCAGTTAACTGTCAGTTAACTAGACAGTAAACTGTTAGTCAGTTAACTAGACAGTAAACTGTCAGTTAACTAGACAGTAAACTGTCAGTCAGTTAACTAGACAGTAAACTGTTAGTCAGTTAACTAGACAGTAAACTGTTAATCAGTTAACTAGACAGTAAACTGTCAGTTAATTAGACAGTAAACTGTCAGTTAATTAGACAGTAAACTGTTAATCAGTTAACTAGACAGTAAACTGTTAATCAGTTAACTAAACAGTAAACTGTTAATCAGTTAACTAGACAGTAAACTGTCAGTTAACTAGACAGTAAACTGTCAAGTCAGTTAACTAGACAGTAAACTGTCAGTTAACTAGACAGTAAACTGTCAGTCAGTTAACTAGACAGTAAACTGTCAGTTAACTAGACAGTAAACTGTCAGTTAATTAGACAGTAAACTGTCAGTTAATTAGACAGTAAACTGTCAGTTAAGTAAGTAAGTTTATTCAGGTATACACAAATACAGTTACATAGATTATCATACATAGCAGCATATGTTTAAAGAACCCTCCAGGATAACCCAAAAAAGTCAGACAAAGTAACTTATTTCCATTGGGGTCCTTTTAATACCTTATTATTATACTATGAAGGAGATAATATCTTATTATTATACTATAAAGGAGATATACTAGGAATAAGGTAAAATGAGTTATGTATTAACATTTACATGCGTATTAGCTAAAAAAATAAAAAATCATTCTCCTCCCTTTCTGTCGCTACATTCATTATTATAATAATAAAAAAAAAAAAAGCGCTGAACTTACAAGGGTCATACAGCGCTGACTACATTCATTAGGCACCTTTTGGTTCTCTTCCTGAACTGGCAGATGCTATGACTGGCTTTGACATGTGCAGGCAGTCTGTTCCATTCCTTTATTGCTGTACAATAAAAGGTGTTTGAAGCCTGGCCACTGACTGTGGGTACTACAAAGTTGTGCTCTCTCCCCCTAGTACTATGACTGCTTTGGTTCCCAGCCCTGACAAAATTGGCAGCAAGATATTCTGGACACTGTTTGTGAGCAATTTTATAAATTTGATTTAACTTCAGTTGTTTTACTCTGTCTTCAATATTCAGCATATCCAGTTGTTGTAATTCATCCTGGCCTACATGTTCTCTTGGACCCAGGTCCAGGATGAATCTTACCATTTTGTTCTTTGTGATTTGAAGTCTATCTTACAGTTTTTTTTGTCAAGGCAGAGTACCATGAAGAATAAGCGTAGTCCATATGACATTGTATAAGGGCTAGACATAGGGTCCTGCGAGCCTCAGTAGGTAGACACTGTGCCTCAGTAGGTAGACACTGTGCCTCAGTAGGTAGACACTGTGCCTCAGTAGGTAGACACTGTGCCTAAGTATGTAGACACTGTGCCTCAGTAGGTAGACTGTGCCTCAGTAGGTAGACACTGTGCCTCAGTAGGTAGACACTGTGCCTCAGTAGGTAGACAATGTGCCTCAGTAGGTAGACACTGTGCCTCAGTAGGTAGACACTGTGCCTCAGTAGGTAGACACTGTGCCTCAGTAGGTAGACACTGTGCTTCAGTAGGTAGACACTGTGCTTCAGTAGGTAGACACTGTGCCTCAGTAGGTAGACACTGTGCCTCAGTAGGTAGACACTGTGCCTCAGTAGGTAGACTGTGCCTCAGTAGGTAGACTGTGCCTCAGTAGGTAGACACTGTGCCTCAATACCTGGAGTTTACCTGGAGAGAGTTCCGAGGGTCAATGCCCCCGCGGCCCAGTCTGTGACCAGGTAGACACTGTGCCTCAGTAGGTAGACCCTGTGCCTCAGTAGGTAGACACTGTACCTCAGTAGGTAGACACTGTGCCTCAGTAGGTAGACTGTGCCTCAGTAGGTAGACACTGTACCTCAGTAGGTAGACACTGTGCCTCAGTAGGTAGACACTGTGCCTCAGTAGGTAGACACTGTGCCTCAGTAGGTAGACTGTGCCTCAGTAGGTAGACACTGTGCTTGTCTGTAGAGGAACTTCAGTCTGGCATTCGCAATCAGTTCTCCGAACATGCATGGGTCAAAGGGGATTCCCAGATATCTTACCGAGGAAACTGAAGTGATGGTTTCTCATTACACCGGACATTAAAATTATTTACCCTTCTCAGTTTATGTTTCGTGCCAAAGAGTCTGATTTCCACTTTCCCGAGGTGTAATGATAGTTTGTTGTCTACTAACCATTTGCTGCACGACTCCAGTTCATGTGTCATTATATTAGTTATATCTTGTTAGTTAACTAAACAGTAAACTTACAATGGTTTAAGGACCATTGTATCACCATTTGTCCCACAATTTTGGCTTAAATATCAACGTTCTTCTTGCCGAATAAGACAAGCGAAAGTTATTTTGCAAAAAATTATTCTGAACCTAATGGAAAAAAATATACAGTGGTCCCTCGGTTTTCGTGCATCTCCAAACTCGAACATTTATGTAAGTGTATTTTCGTAAGTGCTGTTGCAAGTGTATTTTTGGGGGTCTGAAATAGACTAATCTACGTGACATTATTTCTTAAGGAAGTAAATTCGTTCGGTAATTGCACTTGAGCAGCATTCTGGAACGAATTTTCGGCAAAAACCGAGGGACCACTGTACAGTGGTACCTCGGTTAACGCTGGTCCCCAAACTCACCCTTTTATGTAAGTTTATTTTTTTAAATGCTTTTGTAAGTGTATTTTTGGGGGTCTAAAAGGACTAGTCTATTTTACATTATTCCTAATGGGGATAAATTCGTTTGGTAATGGCACTTGAACAGCATTCTGGAATGAAAAAATATCGTTAACCGAGGTACCACTGTATTTCATTGTAAAGTAAAGTAAAGTAAATTTTATTTCTTTGCAATTTTACATAGATATTAGTAGTTACAATCATAAACTGAAGTGCAAGGAGAGCCACTGGCATGCCATTAGGGTCAGCTTAATCTAATGACTTATAGACTCTGTACATAATACTAGAGAAATTGATTGAGTTTACTCTAGTTATATATTTTATTTCAAATTACAATATGATGATATTATACTGTTAAAATTACAATATGATGATATTAAATTGTAACAAGTGTTTAGGAGGATGGTAATATAAAATTGAGATTATCTTAAGGAAAATAACATTGAGCATTTTTGAAAGTAATTTATAATATGAGTATTTAGTTTTGGGTGAGTAGGGGGTAACATAATAGTAGCATATTAGTAAAAATTGAAATTATCTTATAGGAAAATAATATTGAGCATTTTTGAAAGTAGTTTACAGTATGAGAATTTAGTTTAGGGTGAGTAGGTTGTCTTTGAGAAGAGTCTTAAATTGATTTTCTGACAAGGTTATCTTAATACAGTGGACCCCCGAGTTTCGTAAACCCCGGAAATCGTACATTTATGTAAGTATAATATTGTAAGTGCTTGTGGAAAAGTATTTGTGGGGGTCTGAAATAGACTAACCTACGTGACATTTTTTCTTAAGGGGGTAAATTCTTTCGGTAATGGCACTTGAGCAGACTTCAGGAGTGAAGTTTTTACGAAACTCAGGGGTCCACTGTATTTTCTGGTGATGAATTCCAGATTCTGGGGCCCTTTATGTGCATAGAATTTTTACATTGGTTGGTATGGACTCGGGGTATATCAAAAAGTGACCTGTGTCTTGTGTTGTGGTCATGGGTCCTATTAAAGTTGGTGAGGAGAATTTTGAGCGGAGGGTTTATATTAGAGTGTAGAGTTTTATGTATGTAGTAGGCATAAGAATAAGTGTGAATGTTCTTTACGGTGAGTAGTTTTAGACTTTTGAATATTGGTGGAGTATGCTGTCTAGAGTGGGAATTTGTTATCATCCTGACTGCACATTATATTCGTTTATTATTAAATTATTGTAAACTTATCTAAAATATATTTAGTTGGATTAGGCTAAATTAAACTGCACTTGTTATAATAAGGTCAAGTAAGTTTTCTAAGGTTCTTTTGGTACAAAATTATTAATGTTTACATTAACATAAATGAAAAAGATATATCTTTAAACGTATAAGAGAAAATTTTAGAAAGAACTTAATTTTAAATAAGTTCTTGATAATTGACGAATAAATAAAATAAATAAATAAATAAATAAATAAATAAATAAATAAATAAATAAATATATTATATATATATATATATATATATATATATATATATATATATATATATATATATATATATATATATACTATATATATATATATATATATATATATATATATATATATATATATATATTTTAATATATTTTTATTTTTATTTGTATACTATGCAAATTTATAAAGGAGGCCTAAACAAGATATTATCCAGATCAAAAGCTTTTTAGTTATAGCTACAGTGGGAGTAAAAGGTAGATGGGACACAAGGAAAATAGAATCAGTAAGTAAAAGAGAGGTGAAGGTTTATAAACTAAAAAGGAGGCAGTTAGGGTAAGATATAAACAACTATTGGAGGATAGATGGGCTAGTGAGAGTGTAGGAAATGGGGTCGAAAATGTATGGGGTAGATTTAAAAATGTAGTGTTAGAGTGTTCAGCAGAAGTTTGTGGTTACAGGCGAGTGGGTGCGGGAGGAAGAGGAGCGATTGGTGGAATGATGATGTAAAGAGAGTAGTAAGGGAGAAAAAGTTAGCATATGAGAGGTTTTACAAAGTAGAAGTGATGCAAGGAGGGAAGAGTATATGGAGAGAAAAGAGAGGTTAAAGAGTGGTGAAGCAATGTAAAAAGAGAGCAGATGAGAGAGTGGGTGAGATGTTATCAGCAAATTTTGTTGAAAATAAGAAAAAGTTTTGGAATGAGATTAATAAGTTGAGGAAGCCTAGAGAACAAATGGATTTGACAGTTAAAAATAGGAGAGGAGAGTTATTAAATGGAGAGTTAGAGGTATCGGGAAGATGGAGAGAATATTTTGAGGATTTGTTAAATGTTGATGAAGACAGGAAGCTGTGATTTCGTGTGTAGGGCAAGGAGGAATAACATCTTGTAGGAGTGTGGAAGAGCCAGTTGTGGGTGTAGGGAAGTTCGTGAAGCAGTGGGTAGAATGAAAGGGGTAAGGCAGCTGGGATTGATGGGATAAAGATAGAAATGTTAAAAGCAGGTGGGGATATAATTTTGGAGTGGTTGGTGCTATTATTTAATAAATGTATGGAAGAGGGTAAGGTACCTAGGGATTGGCAGAGAGCGTGTATTGTTCCTTTGTATAAAGGCAAAGGGGACAAAGAGAGTGCAAAAATTATAGGGGAATAAGTCTGTTGAGTGTACCTGGTAAAGTGTATGGTAGAGTTATTATTGAAAGAATTAAGAGTAAAACAGAAAGCAGGATAGCAGATGAACAAGGGGCTTTAGGAAAGGTAGGGGGTGTGTAGACCAAGTGTTTACAGTGAAACATATAGGTGAACAGTATTTGGATAAGGGTAAAGATGTTTTTGTGGCATTTATGGATTTGGAAAAGGCGTATGATAGGGTAGATAGGGGGGCAATGTGGCAGATGTTGCAGGTGTATGGAATAGGAGGAAGGTTACTGAAAGCAGTGAAGAGTTTTTATGAGGATAGTGAGGCTCAGGTTAGAGTGTGTAGGAGGGAAGGGGACTATTTCCCAGTAAAAGTGGGCCTTAGACAAGGATGTGTGATGTCACCATGGTTGTTCAATATATTTATAGATGGGGTTGTAAGAGAAGTGAATGCAAGGGTCTTGGCAAAAGGTGTTGGTCTAAAAGATAAAGAAGCAAATACAAAGTGGGAGTTGTCACAGTTGCTTTTTGCTGATGACACTGTGCTTTTGGGAGATTCTAAAGAGAAGCTGCAGAGGTTGGTGGATGAATTTGGTAGGGTGTGTAAAAGAAGAAAATTGAAAGTGAATATAGGAAAGAGTAAGGTGATGAGGATAACAAAAAGAATAGGTGACGAAAGATTGGATATCAGATTGGAGGGAGAGAGTATGGAGGAGGTGAATGTATTCAGATATTTGGGAGTGGACATGTCGGCGGATGGGTCTATGAAGGATGAGGTGAATCATAGAATTGATGAGGGAAAAGGGTGAGTGGAGCACTTCGGAGTCTGTGGAGACAAAGAACCTTGTCCATGGAAGTAAAGAGGGGAATGTATGAGAGTATAGTTATACCAACGCTCTTATATGGGTGTGAAGCATGGGTGATGAATGTTGCAACGAGGAGAAGGCTGGAGGCAGTGGAGATGTCATGTCTGAGGTCAATGTGTGGTGTGAATATAATGCAGAGAATTCGGAGTTTGGAAATTAGGAGGAGGTGCGGGATTACCAAAACGATTGTCCAGAGAGCTGAGGAGGGTTGTTGAGGTGGTTTGGACATGTAGAGAGAATGGAACGAGACAGAGTGACTTCGAGAGTGTATAAATCTGTAGTGGAGGGAAGGCGGGGTAGGGGTCGGCCTAGGAAATGTTGGAGGGAGGGGTAAAGGAAGTTTTGTGTGCGAGGGCTTGGACTTCCAGCAAGCATGTGTGAGCGTATTTGATAGGAGTGAATGGAGGCATATGGTTTTAATACTTGACGTGCTGTTGGAGTGTGAGCAAAGTAACATTTATGAAGGGATTCAGGAAACCGGCAGGCCGGACTTGAGTTCTGGAGATGGGAAGTACAGTGCCGGCACTCTGAAGGAGGGTGTTAATGTTGCAGTTTTATAACTGTAGTGTAAAGCACCCTTCTGGCAAGACAGTGATGGAGTGAATGATGATGAAAGTTTTTCTTTTTCGGGCCACCCTGCCTTGGTGGGAATCGGCCGATGTGTTAATAAAAAATAAATAAAATATATATATATATATATATATATATATATATATATATATATATATATATATATATATATATATATATAATATATATATATATAATATATATACATATACATATATAATATATATATATATATATATATATATATATATATATATATAATATACATATATATATATATATATATATATATATATATATATATATATATATATATATATATATATATATATATATACAGTGGTACCCCGGTTTACGATGGTCCCCAAACTCACCCTTTTATGTAAGTTTATTTTTTTAAATGCTTTTGTAAGTGTAATTTTGGGGGTCTAAAAGGACTAGTCTATTTTACAACTTTTCTTAAGGAGATAAATTCGTTTGGTAATGGCACTTGAACAGCATTCTGGAATGAAAAAATATAAGTAAACCGGGGTACCACTGTATATATATATATATATATATATATATATATATATATGCAAAAAGATCACAGTAATCAGGTGATATCAAAATATGCAAGACAACCACTATGAAAAAATAGAGGAATTCCAAGCGCTTTGTGACTACCACATTATCAAGGAACTATCAATAGTTCCTTGATAATGTAGTATCACGCCTTGGAAATTCTCTATTTTCATAGTGGTTGTCTTGCATATATATATATATATATATATATATATATATATATATATATATATAATATATATATATAATATATATATATAATATATATATATAATATATATATATATATATATATATAGTGCCGATTAGGTAAAACTGGTCAATTAGCAAGAACTCATCTAAAATTAAGTCCTTTCTAAAATTTTCTCTTATACGTTTAAAGATATATTTTTTTCATTTATGTTAATGTAAAAATTTATAATTTTGTACCAAGAGAAACTTTGAAAACCTACCTAACCTTATTACAACAAGCGCAATTTAATTTAGCCTAACCCAACTAAATATATTTTAGATACGTTAACAATAATTTAATAATAAACAAACACAATGAAATATATTTTTTTCGTTATGTTCAGAATGATTTTGGCGAAATTATTGCATACACAAATTTTCACTTGTCTTATATGGCAAGGTGAGCGTTGCTATTTAAGCCAAAATCGCACGTTTTACCTAATCGGCACGACATATATATATATATATATATATATACAGTGGTACCTCGACTTACGATGGTCCCCAAACTCACCCTTTTATGTAAGTTTATTTTTTTAAATGCTTTTGTAAGTGTAATTTTGGGGGTCTAAAAGGACTAGTCTATTTTACAACATTTCTTAAGGAGATAAATTCGTTTGGTAATGGCACTTGAACAGCATTCTGGAATGAAAAATATCGTAAGTCGAGGTACCACTGTATATATATATATATATATATATATATATATATATATATATATATATATATATATATATAATAAATATATATATATATATATACAGTGGTACCTCGACTTACGATGGTCCCCAAACACACCCTTTTATGTAAGTTTATTTTTTAAATGCTTTTGTAAGTGTACTTTTAGGGGTCTAAACAGACTAGTCTATTTTACATTATTTCTTAAGGAGATAAATTCGTTTGGTAATGGCACTTGAACAGCATTCTGGAATGAAAAAATATCGTAAGTCGAGTACCACTGTATATATATATATACAGTGGTACCTCGGTTTACTATATTTTTCATTCAGAATGCTGTTCAAGTGACATTACCAAACGAATTTATCCCCATAAGGAATAATGTAAAATAGACTAGTCCTTTAGACCCCAAAATTACCTTACAAAAGCATTTAAAAATAAACTTACATAAAAGGGCGATTTTCGGGACCATCGTAAACCGAGGTACCACTGTATATATATATATAATAAATATATATATATACAGTGGACCCCGGTGTTCGTCCATTTTTCGTAACAGAATGCTGTTCAAGTGCCATTAACAACAATTTATTTCCTTAAGAAATAATGTAAAGTAGACTAGTCCTTTTAGACCCCAAAACTACACTTATAAAAGCATTTAAAAATACACTTACATAAAAGGAGTGTTTTGAGCAGGACGAACACCGGGGTCCACTGTATATACAGTGGACCCTCGGTTAACGAATACCCCGGAAATCGTGCAATTATGTAAGTATAATTTTGTAAGTTCTTGTGGAAGTGTAGTTTTGGGGGTCTGAAATAGACTAACCTACATGACATTATTTCTTAAGGACGTAAATTCGTTCAGTAATGGCACTTGAGCAGGCTTCTGCAATGAATTTTTTTCGTTAACCGAGGGTCCACTGTATATATATAATAAATATATATATATATATATTTTTTTTTTTTTTTATTAACACATCGGCGATTCCACCAAGGCAGGGTGGCCCGAAAAGAAAAACTTTCATCATCATTCACTCCATCACTGTCTTGCCAGAAGGGTGCTTTACACTACAGTTATAAAACTGCAACATTAACACCCCTCCTTCAGAGTGCCGGCACTGTACTTCCCATCTCCAGAACTCAAGTCCGGCCTGCCGGTTTCCTGAATCCCTTCATAAATGTTACTTTGCTCACACTCCAACAGCACGTCAAGTATTAAAACCATATGCATCCATTCACTCCTATCAAATACGCTCACACATGCTTGCTGGAAGTCCAAGCCCTCGCACACAAAACTTCCTTTACCCCTCCCTCCAACCTTTCCTAGGCCGACCCCTACCCCGCCTTCCCTCCACTACAGATTTATACACTCTCGAAGTCACTCTGTCTCGTTCCATTCTCTCTACATGTCCAAACCACCTCAACAACCCCTCCTCAGCTCTCTGAACAATCGTTTTGGTAATCCCGCACCTCCTCCTAATTTCCAAACTCCCAATTCTCTGCATTATATTCACACCACACATTGACCTCAGACATGACATCTCCACTGCCTCCAGCCTTCTCCTCGTTGCAACATTCATCACCCATGCTTCACACCCATATAAGAGCGTTGGTATAACTATACTCTCATACATTCCCTCTTTACTTCCATGGACAAGGTTCTTTGTCTCCACAGACTCCGAAGTGCTCCACTCACCCTTTCCCCTCATCAATTCTATGATTCACCTCATCCTTCATAGACCCATCCGCCGACATGTCCACTCCCAAATATCTGAATACATTCACCTCCTCCATACTCTCTCCCTCCAATCTGATATCCAATCTTTCGTCACCTATTCTTTTGTTATCCTCATCACCTTACTCTTTCCTATATTCACTTTCAATTTTCTTCTTTACACACCCTACCAAATTCATCCACCAACCTCTGCAGCTTCTCTTCAGAATCTCCCAAAAGCACAGTGTCATCAGCAAAAAGCAACTGTGACAACTCCCACTTGTATTTGCTCTTTATCTTTTAGCCCAACACCTCTTGCCAAGACCCTCGCATTCACTTCTCTTACAACCCCATCTATAAATATATTGAACAACCACGGTGACATCACACATCCTTGTCTAAGGCCCACTTTTACTGGGAAATAGTCCCCTTCCCTCCTACACACTCTAACCTGAGCCTCACTATCCTCATAAAACTCTTCACTGCTTTCAGTAACCTTCCTCCTATTCCATACACCTGCAACATCTGCCACATTGCCCCCTATCTACCCTATCATATGCCTTTCCAAATCCATAAATGCCACAAAAACATCTTTACCCTTATCCAAATACTGTTCACCTATATGTTTCACTGTAAACACTTGGTCTACACACCCCTACCTTTCCTAAAGCCCCCTTGTTCATCTGCTATCCTGCTTTCTGTTTTACTCTTAATTCTTTCAATTAACTCTACCATACACTTTACCAGGTACACTCAACAGACTTATTCCCCTATAATTTTTGCACTCTCTTCTGTCCCCTTTGCCTTTATACAAAGGAACAATACACGCTCTCTGCCAATCCCTAGGTACCTTACCCTCTTCCATACATTTATTAAATAATAGCACCAACCACTCCAAAATTATATCCCCACCTGCTTTTAACATTTCTATCTTTATCCCATCAATCCCAGCTGCCTTACCCCTTTCATTCTACCCACTGCCTCACGAACTTCCCCTACACCCACAACTATATATATATATATATATATATATATATATATATATATATATATATATATATATATATATACAGTGGTACCTCGACTTACGATGGTCCCCAAACACACCCTTTTTTGTAAGTTTATTTTTTAAATGCTTTTGTAAGTGTACTTTTAGGGGTCTAAACAGACTAGTCTACAGTGGACCCTCGGTTAACGAATACCCCGGAAATCGTGCAATTATGTAAGTATAATTTTGTAAGTTCTTGTGGAAGTGTATTTTTGGGGTCTGAAATAGACTAACCTACGTGAAATTTTTCCTTAAGGGAGTAAATTCGTTCGGTAATGGCACTTGAGCAGACTTCAGGAGTGAAGTTTTTACGAAACTCGGGGGTCCACTGTATTTTACATTATTTCTTAAGGAGATAAATTCGTTTGGTAATGGCACTTGAACAGCATTCTGGAATGAAAAATATCGTAAGTCGGGTACCACTGTATATATATATATATATAGTTATTTAATATTTTTCATTCCAGGCTGTTCCATTACAAACGAATTTATCTCCTTAAGAAAAGTGTAAAATAGACTAGTCCTTTTAGACCCCAAAATTACACTTACAAAAGCATTTAAAAAATAAACTTCATAAAGGTAGTTTGGGACCCTGTTCAGTCCACTGTATATATCAGTGGACTTCGACCCACGTGGTCCCCCCAAATACCCTTTT